>CAMZMU010000045.1:29503948-29692363 GCA_947311845.1 Poa pratensis | reverse complement strand
CAACCCAAATCGAAGGAGTCGACTACGGTGAAACCTATGCCCCCGTTGCTAGACTTGAATCCATTCGCTTACTAATTGCTTATGCATCTACTCATAATATTGTCTTATATCAAATGGATGTTAAAAGTGCTTTCTTAAATGGTCCACTAAATGAATTGGTGTATGTTAAACAACCACCGGGTTTCGAAGACCCTAAATTTCCTAACCACGTCTACTTACTACATAAGGCTCTTTATGGGCTCAAGCAAGCTCCACGTGCTTGGTATGATCATCTCAAGGAGTTCTTAGTAGACCGTGGCTTTGAAATTGGGGTAATAGATCCCACTCTTTTTACAAAAAGGATAAATGGAGATTTTTTTCGTATGCCAAATATATGTTGATGATATTATCTTTGGTTCCACTAACCGTGAATTTAGTGATCAATTTGGCAAGCTAATGACCAAGGAATTTGAGATGTCCATGATGGGAAAATTGAATTATTTTCTTGGCTTTGAAATCCACCAATTTCGAGAAGGAACATTCTTATGTCAAGCCAAGTATATTAAGGACATGCTCAAGAAATTTGATATGAACAATGCCAAGCCATATAAGTTTCCCATGGACTCCAAGGCGGATCTTCACTTAGATCCGGATGGTAAGGAAGTTGATCAAAAGCTTTATCGTTCTATGATTGGATCTTTGCTTTACCTTTGTGCATCTAGACCGGATATTATGTTTAGTGTGGGTATGTGTGCAAGATTCCAATCAAGTCCTAGGGAAAGTCATGAAACCGCGGTCAAAAGGATTCTAAGATATTTGTTGGATACTCCCAACTATGGTCTTTGGTATCCCCATGGTACAAGCTTTGATCTTGTTGGTTATTCGGATGCGGATTGGGCGGGTTGCAAAATGGATAGAAAATCAACTTCGGGTACATGCCAATTCCTTGGTAGGTCCCTTGTGAGTTGGTCTTCCAAGAAGCAAAATTGTGTGGCCTCGTCATCCACCGAAGCCGAATACATCGCCGCCGGTAGTTGTTGTGCACAATTATTATGGATGAGGCAAACTTTAAAGGATTATGGTGTCATTTGTGACAAAGTGCCTCTTTTATGTGACAATGAAAGTGCTATTAAAATTGCACACAACCCGGTTCTTCATGGCAAGACCAAGCACATTGAGATTCGGTATCATTTTATTCGAGACCATGTTGAGAAGGGTGATATTGCAATCAAGTATGTCAACACCAAGCATCAACTCGCCGATATGTTCACGAAGCCTCTTGGTGAAGCAAGATTCAAGGAGTTGAGAGGAGAACTAAATGTGGTGGACATATCCAATTGGATTTAGTGGATTTCTTGCATACCTACCCATATTAGACGATACTTATTTGGTTTAGATGTAGGCATGGACATAGGGGGAGTGCGGTCCTAATCCATTGGACCATCCCTCCCCCCATTATGCCGACATTAAGAATTCATTTGCATCTCTATATTCGTTCTACGAATTGTGAGCTTAAATGATGAGTAAGTGGCCGTGAACCCAAGATATATCTTCGCGGTGTCACACCACACACTCATATATGGTGGCCTCGGCCACCGCCCTCTTCTCCTTGAAGAGGTGGTTCTTTCGTGAGTTGTTATTGCATATTCGTTGTTTTGCATCGTTTGAATCATCCAATGTTGCTTATTTGGCGTTCTTGATCTTTTCCATTTCCATTGGATTTGTGAAGTTTTCCCCATGTTTCGCATCTCCCCGGATTACTCAAGGTTGCTCATTGGATTTTCTTGAAGACGGATTTCTAGGCTGTGGTATTCTTGAAAGTGCAAGGTGTTCGGAAGCTCAAAGTTCATCAATTTCAGTTTGTGTAAGAGGTTCGGAGGCTTCGGAGGCTTCTCTGCGCTCAGACCGGCCTCCACCCCGGCCCAGGCCGGTCTCAGGGCCGGTTCCCTCGGGCTGCGGTCCGGCCCCCCGCCCGGTTCTGGCCGGCCTCAGGGCCGGTTCTCTCGGTCACTGGCCCGGCCGTCCGCCCGGCCTAGGCCGGCGCCAAGGCCGGTCCGCTCGGGTTCGTGCCCAGCCTCCCGCTCGGCCGAGGCCGGCTCCAGGGCCGGCGCGCCCACTGCTTATATCGCGTGAAGCTCCCCTCCCGAACGGTTTTCTGCTTCTTCCTCCCATGGTGCTCTCCTCCATGGCTGCCCCCTCTCCCACCTTGAGCTCCTCCACCCTCCCCACTCCATTTGAGACCTTCCCCACACCTTCCTCTCCACAGATCTGAAGGGGATTCCCCCGATCTTCCACCCCATCCATCTAGTTTCTCCATTGGTGGCTTGGTTGGGGAGTTCTCCTCCATTGGTGGTTCTTGAAGATTCTCTCAAGTTTGAAGATGGACCAATGGGATGATGAGTGGGAGCAGGCGGTTCCTCAGTCTAGCAGAGCTGGCAAGAGCAAGACCTTCGATGGGCTGGATGACATTGTTGATGATTTCAATGCCGAATCCTCCTCCATGCCCAAGACCAAGAAACTCAAGAAAGTTGCTGCCACCAAGAAAGCTGCCAAGCCAAGAGGAGTTCCACCGCCTCGTGAGAATCCAGCGGAACCGGTACGTGAATCTTGGGCCAAGGTGAAACCTAGTGATTTCAAGAGAGATCGGTTATCTTTCAACCCATATGCCTTTGGTCAGCCCACATGCCTAGATGATAGTAGATTCTATTGCAAGATGCACCAGCAAATCTTTCATCAACGTATTGAAATTCAAAAGAATGCTCATGTTCCCGTGGATTATTTCAACCTTGCTCAAGCTAGAGATACTTGGCCTGATGTGATGGATATGATGGATTTTCACCAAATCACTAAGATCATGACTGTTAGCACTCCATATTCTCCTGCTTTGCTTCAGCAATTTTATGCTACTGTTGTGTTCACTACTGAGCATGGTCAGCGGTCTATGACATGGATGAGTGCAGATACTGTTTGTTCAACAACTTTGGCCGAGTTTGGGGCACTGTTTAGTCTTGAGGAGTTACCCGTTGCACCTTGCTATGTTCGTCTCCATCTCTCTAAGCTCATTCCAGCTGAGACAGGGATTCGCCATTGTTATCCTCCTCAGAGCGGCCTTCGTGGGAAGATTCCCCACACCGTTCATATGTATCCTTATTGGAGGGTTGTTCACAAAATTCTGAGAAACTGTCTGGCCATCAAGTTTGGAGAGAAGGGTTTGGTTCGTGACCGTATGGTCAATTGTCTTTATCACATCTATGATCTTATATCAGGAGGAAGCAAATTGATGTGCTGGATTATCTTTGGAACGAGATGCAAGTGGTGATTGTCAAAGGCAAGGTTCCTTGTTATGGTCCGCTTCTGCAGACTCTCTTCAACACCAAGTTGCCTGATGCGGTGGTTAGTCAGTATGAGATGTTTCATCCTGAGATGGTTGGTCTTCGTGCTATGCCCGAGGGTGATCCTGTTTGGCCACCCCCTAGTGATGCTCCTGAGGGAGGTTATGATGAAGAAGATGATGATGAGGAGAAGAAAGGTGGCCTAGTGCAAGCTCTCAAAAGGATGAACTGCTTCTTTGCTCTCAAGAGGAAATCTGAATTCAAGACTTACAAGAAGCAGAAAGCAGCTAGCCGTCACTCGCGTGCCATCATGGATAAACTCGGTGTTAAATACTCACCTAGCTCAGCTGAAGTCTCGGAGAACACCTACATGGCCTAGAACAAGTATACTTATTGGTTTGGTGATGATGCCTCCTCACTTGCTCCTTATTGGCAAGGCGATCCCGGTCAGTCTAGCTCCGGTGCGGCTGCTCATGTTGCGGATGATGATGAGGATGACGATGAGTGATCATGGACCTTCACTTCACTTTCTCCCTTTTTGGTGTCTTGATGCCAAAGGGGGAGAGAGATCTCCGGGGATTTGCATTGCATTGCATCCATTTGCGCTTTTATGTTTCCCGCTTTCCTGTTGCATCGAACTTGTTTTAAGTTTTTAAGAGAACTTTATTTGTGGTGTACTATGGAACTTATGTCATGGTTATTGTAAGGATTTTATGGATCTCCGATATGTTATTGTAAGGACTTCCCCGGTTTATCTTCTATTATTTTGGAGTTCATTACAAGGTGATTGTTATTCCAAGACTATATCTATTTGAAGCCTATGAGTTCGTTACAAGGTGATTGTTATTCCAAGACTATATCTATTTGAAGCCTATGGTGAGAAATGTGCTCTACGATATGATGTCTATGGTAAGAATTATCGCTTATTCTTTACTCACATAGTCTTTTTTTTGTGCTTGCTTCATGTTCCTCGTTTGAGCATATATTCTTGTATACCTTGTTGGCGTATAAGTTTAAGGGGGAGCTTCCCTCATAAACTTTGCCTTGCTTAAATGAGATATCTTTTTGCAAATCCGTGTGTTGTCATCAACATCAAAAAGGGGAGATTGAAAGGACATTGTCCGTTAATCTTGTTTTGACGTTTGATAACAACACTTGGAAGTATTTAACATACCGCTAAGTGTCCACAGGAATTATGACCATCTATATCAAAAGATACTAGTGGATCTCTCTCTATGCAAAAGGGAAGTAAAGTTGTTGTCGATCTTCAAATCGTGAAGGGAGAAGGCGCTCTGCAGGCAGGCGGCCCCCAGGCCAGCCCAGGCTGGCCTCAAGGCTGGTTGCGTCGGGTGGCTGGCCGGCCCCCAGGCCGGCCTGGCCGGCCTCCAGGCTGGTTGCGTCGGGTGGCTGGCCGGCCCCCAGGCCGGCCCTGGCCGGTCCCAAGGCTGGGTGCCTCGGGTTGCTGGCCGGCCCCCAGGCCGGCCCAGGCCGGTCTCCTGGCTGGCTGCCTCGGGCTACTGGCCGGCCCCAGGCCGGCTCCCAGGCCGGTGTGGTCGCTGGCTCGGCCAGCCCAGCCAGCCCGGCCCCCAGGCCGGCCCAGGCTGGTTTCCAGGCCGGCTGCCTCGGCTGCTATGCCAGCCCTCAGGCCAGCCCAGGCCGGCCCCCGGCCGGCCCTGCTTCCTGCGCTTCGCCACTTACCTCTTCAACGGCCATATTTTGATGAGGACTATATATATACCTCTTCACCAACCTTTGGACAACAAGCTTGATTCCTCACTCTCTCTCCACCATTGTTGCAAGCTTCAATCTACTAGAGCTCCCACTCCAACCACTCAAACACGTTGATACTTTGAGGAGTGAAGGAGGAGCCCTAGATCCGCATCTCCACCGAGCCGATTTGTCTACATCGACCTAGTCACTTGTAGATCTTGTGTAACTTGATACATTGGATACCTAGAAGATACTTGTGATTCTTGTGGCTTTGGTAGCCACAAGGATTAGCCGGGAGCCTCCAATTAAGTTGTGGAGACGCGACCCGGCCTTATGATTCTTGTGGCTTTGGGAGCCGCGGGAATTTGGTGAGAGCCTCCAATTCGGTTGTGGAGTGTGCCTCATCCTTGTAAAGGTTTGTTGCCGACCTCGAGGGCATCATATAGTGGCTCGTGGATCTCCTCATCGGAGGATAACACGAGGGAGATAGGGTGTGCCATATCAAGGCTATTCGGAGTTCACTTTGTGACTCCGCACCGCTCCAACGGAGACGTAGCTTCCATTGGGAAGTGAACTTCGGTAGAACATCTCCGCGTCACCGTGTGGTTATCTCTTAACCTTCCTTTACTCGTATCGCTAGCTTATCTTGTGTAGAATATCTTGTTAGCTTGTTTATTGCTCATCATATAGGATTGTTCATCTAGTTGCATATCTAGAGAACTTATATTTGAGCAATTCCGAATTTGTATTAAAAGAAAAAGAAAATTTGTAGTTGCCTATTCACCCCCCCCCCTCTAGTCAACCTACTCGATCCTTTCACCACGGACTACAATCCTCGTGTCGTTACACACCCTGTTAGTTGGGTCGGTGTTTTTCTTTAGTATAATGGGGCAGTTTATCTTCAGTTTTATGACTTGGGGGGGGGGGGGGGAGAGACATCCCATTAGGAGTCAGCGAGTTAAGAAACTCAGGAGGGTAGAAGCCATGCAGATTGTCCTTACACTATCAAAGCTATGGAAGATCATCTCCCACTCTGAAAATGCTCAATCATGCGCGTGTTTATCATCAATGTTGTTGTCTTTGTGGAGAGGATCGCTCGGGAAGTCATGTATTTTTGTTGTCTATGGCAGGAAACACATGGTCGATTAACTTCTCATATGTCGTCATGTCGCCCGCCCGTAGACACACACATATATCTTCAGGGAGACGGATATTGCATTCATTGTCCATTTACTCTGTGCCATTACCTACCCTTAGCAAGAAATCCGCGAACCACCGATCGTTTTGCACCCTCGTGTTGTTGAGGAGCCATACCTAGCGCATGCCCTTCTAGAGGTTCAAACTATGTAGGACGCGTCGATTATTTGACCTTGTGGCCCTTTCCTCACTACCGGACACCTGCCTGAAGTCCTCGCAGAACACGATAGTCTTGCCCCCCCCCCCCCCCGAAAGGTTGGCCTCGATAACCCATGATATCGCACATGTTTTCGTCATGGTGCCCTTGTCCCGTTGGATAAGGGAAGGTATCCTTAGGAGCTTTTTGTCCCACTCTGCTTACCGAAGCATCATGATGCCCCGGAAATTCACTTTGGCACCCGAGCTCATATGCTTTGCTTAACTAAAAAAATTAAAAACATAGTTAAACATTTCAAAAAATTCTGAAACAAAAGTGATACAAATATATATAGGTTTTCTACGTAGGTGAACATTTTTGTGATGAAATATCATTTGTTATGCTTTGTGCAAAAAAACAAATCAGTGGCCAAAATAAAATTGAAATGTAGTATTTAGAGTACTGATTTTGTTTTTTCCGCACAGAGCAATACAAATGTCATTTCCGCATGTACAACACTTGTATATGTTTGTCTCCAGAAAATTTTAGATTTTTTTTATTTTTTTATTTCTTCAATCAAGCAGGAACATTTGAGCTCGGGATCTAAAACACCGCTCCCCACGATACCCTTTTTTCAATGTTTAGTGGGATCTTGAACCTCGAGTAGGTTGTCATGCCTCTAGGCATGATGGATACGGCGACGCCCGACGTCACTGTGGCATGTAAATGTAGGTCTTCCCAATGCCTCTCGGGCCATCGACGAAGAATATGCCCCATCGTCTTGATAACCACAAGTGTAGGGGATCGATTATATCACTTCTCGACAAGTATTGAGTGTTGAACGCAGAAGCAGATAAAGGTATTAGTTGACAAGATTAGTAAGAATTAATTGTAAAATATGCAAAGTTTTGAAGTTTTTCAGTTTAAGTTGCAGGAAAGTAAATTGCAATTAAATATAAATAACAAGTATTGGAAATAGCTATTCGCAGAGACAACCCAGTGCTCTATGCAGCAAGAGGATAAGCTCGGTACTTCTAATAAGCGACAAGCGTACCCGATGCCAACATGGTACTTAGCACACAAATTTCCATATAAAGCATGGTAAATATCTGGTTAAGTTTTATTCTTATTAGACTCTAGGTGAAGCTATGTCATGCACAATTACACCCTTTATGACCAAGGCGCGTAACGGAGATGGGGGCAAGAACGGCGAGAAGACTAGGATGGGGTCCGTCGAGCCTTCTGGCCGGGGCCGGCGAGGAATGGAATGGCGACAATTTGTTCGGTCGATGTCGCTCGTTTCCTGCTCATTTTGGTCTCTCGTTCCCTACTCATTTTGGTCTCATGGGCCAAAGAAGATGGCCCAGTACTATGATGCGCTCTGGGCCAGGGCGGCGCCAGTGTATGCCCCTGTCTTCCATGGAATACCCATGATTTAGAGCAAAAAAATGTACACGTAGCCCAGCCCATCTAACACAGAAACCAGCCCACCTGTGGATGCATCGCTCGCCTGCACCGCTGCCTCGCTCGCCCCTGTCGGTCGCATCATGCTCGCACGCACACAGACGCCCTATGATCCTCTCCCCGTTCCTCTTCCTTCCATCGACCACGACCTAGGGCACGAGCTCGCCCTGACGAACAGCCACCGCCCGATGGAGCCTGGAGTAGGCGATGCCCCCGCCGGCCCGCCCATCCCCGCGCCCATGGCGGCTGCGCCCCGGGCCCCGCCCACCGCGCCCCTTCCCCCGCCCGCTCCCCGCCACCGTGTCCCCGAGCAGCGAAGAAGGTACGGCCGCCTCGCCCCAAATTTCATGGATTGCTTGATTTGCTTCATTGCTTGCTCCTACTAGTTTCTATAATGGTGAATTGACTAGATGCAAGTTTTTATTTTTCTGTTCCTTGTTTTCTTGTACCGTAGGTGAAAAAGAGTTGTGTTGTTGGCAGTTCCATATTTGCAATGTGGGAAAAGGCTTCAAAGACAAGGAAAACAGATGAATCATCCACACCGAATCAGACAGCAGTTGCATCTAATACTTGTACTTATGATGTTCATCTTGAGAGCAATTTGCAATTGGTGTTATGGCAAGAACCGGAGAGTAGAGGAGAAACCTCAACACCACATGTGGAAGTAGAAGATGATGATTCTATTGATGAAGATGATAAACCGATGCAAGCAGATTTGGAGGCACTCGAACATGATCCTGGGAAGCGGATTCCCATCTCAGTGTATGTTGTCGATGACCAAGATAGAGTAAGAAGGAGTATATTGAGATGGGGCCATGTCAACCAAAGAATCATAAGTTTGAGTTTACAAATAAAAGTGGAAGAGAACGCCGCTTTTGCTATGCTTGGTTTACAGACTTTCCATGGATTGAGTATAGTGTGGAAAAAGATAGAGCTTTTTTGCTTCGTTTGCTATTTGTTAAAGGATAAAACAAGATGTCCCGGTGGAGATGCTTTTGTGAAGAAGGGATTTAATAACTGGAACATGAAGTCGAGATTGAAGAAACATGAAGGTGAGGTTAGTAGTGCTCATGCTGAAGCTCAAGAGAAGTATGATAGGTTCACTACACCATGAACATCAATTCGGGAGTCTATTGCTTCAAACACCTCACAATACAAGGCTTTGTATAAACAACGTTTGACATGGACACTCAAGTGTGTGAGGTTTCTATTGCACCAAGGCTTGGCATTTAGAGGACATGATGAAAGTGAAGACTCACTAAATAAAGGAAATTTCGTTGAGCTTCTAAATTGGCAGCAGGAAATTTTGAAGAGGTTGAGAGGGTTGTTCTCAAGAATGCTCCACGGAACTGCAGGATGATTCACCATGATATACAACAAGAGGTGATAAAATGTTGTGCACAAGAGAGTACTAAACTAATCATTGAAGAACTTGATGGTGGTCATTTTGCAATACTTGCAGATGAGTACTGATGATGTGTATCAGAATGAACAGTTGGCTATTTGCTTGCGTTATGTTGATAAGAAAGGAAGGGCGGTTGTAAGATTTCTTGGTCTTGCTCATGTTGAAGATTACCTCTTTGACACTAAAAGCTGCTATTCAGAAAATGCTTATGAACTACAATTTGACCTTTGCAATGGTTCGTGGGCAAGGATATGATAGAGCTAGTAACATGAAAGGTAATGCTAATGGCCTAAAAAAAACTGATTATGGATGAGTCCCCTTCTGCCTATTATGTTCATTGTTTTGCCCATCAACTACAGTTAACTCTTGTTGCGGTTGCTAAGGAGAGTGGTGATTATACTTGGTTCTTTCAGCAGCTTGCACACTTGTTAAATGCTCTTGTCATGTCTTGTAAAAAGATGAGAATGCTTCGGATAGCTCAGGCTGAAGAACTCATTCATGCATTGGAATTGGAAAAAATAGAAACAGGGAGTGGGCTGAATCAGGAAATGGGTTTGGGAAGGCCATGTGATACACGTTGGGGCTCTCACTTCAAAACTGTGAACCATGTCATCTCTATGTATGGTGCACTACGACGAGTCCTTCGCAAGATTGGAGACGAGTACCATGGTGCAAAGGCACAAGCGGCTCTATCCATAGAGACAACATTTCGATCATTTGAGTTTGTTTTCATGGCACACTTGATGCAAGAAATATTTGGATACACAGATGAGTTATCTAGAGCTTTACAAAAGCAAGACGAAGATATTGTTCATGCTATTGAGCTTGTTGGTGACACAAAGTTTTACTTGGAGGCTTTGAGGTCCGATGTTGGATGGGATGATTAATTTCTCACAGAGGTCACATTTTCTGTACAAAGCATAAGATCAAAGTTGTTGATATGGAGGGTCCTTACTTTCCTGTTGGCCGGCCTAGAAGGGGTTTATGTAATGGTGTGATCAATTACCACCGCTTCAAGATTGATATGTTTGTCATTGATATGCAAATCTGTGAGCTGAATGGCAGATTTGATGAGGTAAACACATAGCTACTTTCTTGCATGGCAGCTTTTTGTCCACATCATCTATTTGCTGCTTATGATCAAGAGAAGTTGGTTAGGCTTGCTACAAAGTTTTATGCTTCTGATTTTACAAGTGATGAACTGGCAAGACTTCCATGGCAACTAAACATGTATGTTGCTAATATGCGTAGAGATGAAAGGTTCAACACTTGAAAAATCTATGTCAACTTTCAGTTATGCTTGTTGAGACAAACAAGCATGAACAATATCATATTGTTTACAAGCTTCTTAAGTTGGTATTGATTCTGCCAGTAGCTACTGCTAGTGTTGAAAGGGTATTCTCTTCAATGAGCTATCTGAAGAATA
The DNA here is from genome assembly GCA_947311845.1 of Poa pratensis. Lineage (NCBI taxonomy): Eukaryota > Viridiplantae > Streptophyta > Magnoliopsida > Poales > Poaceae > Poa > Poa pratensis. The sequence goes on along the minus strand of CAMZMU010000045.1, from coordinate 29,681,714 downwards.
AGCTAAGGAAGAAAATGGGTGATGACTATTTGAACCATTGTTTGATTACATTTGTTGAGAGAGAATTCTTCAATCAAGTAAAGGATGAGGATGTCATCAATCTCTTCCAAAAAGGCGATCGCAAAGTTATATTGTAAGATGGGATATCATCACTTTATCAATCAAAATGTACTTATATATTCATGTCGTTATGGTCTGATACATTGAAATATTGCTATTGTCGTTATGCTAGTGTTCTTTTATTCATATATTGCTAGTGTTGTGCGGTTTGGTTCATATACTACATTTAGAGAATTTTTTTTTGGGCGGAATACCAAGGCTTCATTTCCTGGCGCCGCCACTGCTCTGGGCCAAATCAAAAATTTATATAAGTAACAGACCAGAAAAATGGTTGCACCCCGGGCCATGGCGCTGGTTGCCCAGACCCCATCTTCCGCCCCTGCGTAGAGGGGGCAGAGCTAGGGGAGGAGGGGTTCGCTCGGATTTGGATCCCATACGATGGGTCGAGAGAGAGGGCGAAGAGATGCAGAGAAAAAGAGAGGATAAAGAAGATGATCGATGGTGTTCCAACAACAAATGAAGCCTTGGCCGACTAGATTTGCCTTATTATTATTATTATTATGAATTCATGCACTTTTGTATTTTTTTTACAACATTCCTGCACTTTTGTAATTCATCTCCACTAATATTAAAAGACCCAGAGGGCGGAGATTCAGACCATCACAGCCATTCAACCCTCCCATCGTACGGTCTATACTGCTCTGATGTTTAACGCTACAAAAGTTGAACACTATACGCAAAACAGCGCTCAACATCGAAACCAAACTGTCATCGGCCACAATTTCAAAAAAAAAACCGTCACCGCCCACGACTCCACGCAACGGCCCCTCCAGCAATTTCCCCCATCGATTCCCAGCATACCCGCTAAATCCGTCGCCGCCGAAGCCCCTGACGTCCCCGTCGCCTCCAAGGTCTCTGCCGCCGCCATTAAGCTCGCCCCCGACGCCCCTGAGGAACCCGCCGCCGCCATCAAGCTCGCCGCCGACGCCCCTGAGGAACCCGCCGTCATCCCAGGTCTCCGCCACCGCCATCCCAATCGCCGCCCAATTCCTACGGCTGGGGAAGAAATTCCGCCGGAGCCTACAACCGGCCGGCAGCAAATAGAGACGCACGGAAGGCCCTACACGGCGGACACACGACGCGACGCCCTGCACGCCGTCCACGATCGAGGCGGCGACCTGCACGCCACGAGCGAGGCGGCGACCTGCACGCCGTGGACGAGCGAGGCGGCGAGTCGTCGCTGCTCTACAGCCGAAGTCCGACAACCTTCTCAGTGTAGGCTCCCTAGACGCCGTACAGGCGCAGTCCGGCAACCGGCGCCGCACAATATTCCTGCTGCCCTCGAACTCCTCCGCCTGCAATCTCTCCCCAGGCGGGAGGACGACGCCACCGCCGACGGTCCTTGCTTGCAAGAGGACGCCGCCTCCGAACTGACCCGCCCGCCGCCCTGGACGACTCGCCGCCATCTTGATTTTGCCTTGCCGCAACAGATCGACGGGGCTGACCAGTGAGCTCACCTTTCTCTCAAAATTATTTATCCCTTTTCGAGTTTAGTATCTTGTAATTGGATGCTCAACATATTCTGGAATGTCGTCAGTCTTCCCCATATGTTCACGTCGCCGTTTTATTTAGCTGGTACTACTACACGATATTCTCCACCTGCGAAGAATTGAAATATTGGGTTTGCATAGTAGGCTAAAGATATAGTGGGATTGTCATGCTTTCGTTCAGTATAAGACATCATAGCAGCATGCTTTAATTTCTGCATAAGACATCATGGTTGCTGTTTAATGGTAGAACTGTCAATGCTTGTCAACCTAAATTTTCCCAAAATTTTGGTTGACATGACAACGTAAATTTACACCCTCTGTTTAATGATTGCAAGTCGTACTATTGTAGTCTGCATGTCAATTTAAAGGATTTAACAACCATGCGCAGTTCAACCCCGCCTTGCATTGACCATCAGAAAATTAACAGGGATCGATTTCCTACTTGCGGTGCAAGATAATCCTCTGATCATATATATTAATTGAACTGTCCATGTTTCAGCTCAACATTTTGTATTCAAAAACATCTATTTCCTTTATGTATTCAAAAGCAGTCCTGACATATTTCACCTAAAGTATATTTCTGCTAACCTGCTTACTATACGTTTAGCCCATCAAGTAAAGTTCTGTTTATATCACTTTTTCTGAAAGAACTTGCACCTGTGGCTTGATATAAAGTCACTTCGCTACTTCACCTATCAAATTATATCTACATGGATAATGATGTATCATAGATCATTAACACTAATACATTTATTTGAAATTGGGAACTGAAATTGGATCGCTGTTTGTTCGGACAAATTAACTTGAGTTTGGTCTTATCTGCATTCTTTGGACCAGTGGTGTAAATATTTTTGGAGATAGTTAGGACAAATTAACTTCAGTTTGGTCTTTTCTGCATTCTTTGGACCAGTGGTATTTTCTGCTAATAAGGCTTAATGATTCTATGTTTGTTTATCAACTGATAACCCATGTTATCTTCCCTAGATGAAGAAAAAACATACATCTGCCGGGCCGTCTGGATCAGGGGATCGCTCCCCGTTTAAAGACCTAACAAATATCCCTACAGATGGGGATGCAGCTATCACATGTAATCAACAGGGCCAACGGAAAAAGACCAATGGTCAAGGGTGGTATGCAAGACTAACCCCTGAGAAAAAAGCAGAATATCTCGAAAAGCTTCGTATAGTCCGCCAACAAAAAAAGGCCGCGTCCATGACTACTCTAAACGGTATCCGTTCAACTAAACATATATATTTGTACATACATGTGTTATTATAGTCCATCTGACTATGGTTTACCTATTTATCTCCGGTGCACCAGATGCAACATGTACGGCTGAAAGCTCTGAACACCATCATGTCGGGAACAAAAAACGGGGTGGCCAGAATTTGTCTCGACTTCAGAAGAAAGCTGCATCTAATGAATCTGCATCACAGGAATTGCTTGGTAATAACACTTTGAAATCCTACTACTATCCGTCCGGAAATCCGTGCTTTCCCTTTGGTCTTTTCTGATCTTAATTATTGTGTACTCATTGATTTTTCGTGTGCCAGATGTGGGAAACACCGCGGGAGGCCCTGTTAGTAACGAAGCTCATCAAGATCAAGTTAATGTTGTGCCGAAAAAAAAGAGTGCGCAAAGTTGGTATTCAAGACTAACCCCTGAGGAAAAAGCAGAGCATCTAATGAAGCTCCGGATGTCCCGACTACAAAAGAAAGCGGCACAACCATGTACCCCATCGTCTATTTTGCTAGGTAATAAATATTGTGGCCTTTTTGGCCTTTTTAGCAGGACATTGTGAGCGACTCCATGAGAGACCCAAAGCTTCGGTTGCCTTTTGATACTAAACGCTACATCATAGCAAAATTGTTTGATTGCTGGCCAGGGATGTGCTTCCATGTCTCATCTTGCAATTCGGTAAGACTGCTATTTATTTTTGTGTGTTTGGGTTACCTACATAATATATATCTAAAGCCCAGTTTATGCAGATTTTGTTACCATACCGTACATGTGGTTGCTACATTCTCTTTGCGTTCAACCTGTCTGAAAAAACTGTCACTATAGTTGATCCCATTCCTTTATCGGACGTGTGGAAAAATAGTATTGTCCATAAAGACATATTGAAGCTCAAAGATATTTCCTTCCACCTTAACATTGCTCTTCAATCCGCAATTCCTTGCTGGAATGACGATGTTTTTCTATGGCGTCGCATCAGACCAGCTATATTGACAAAAAACTATGACAGGTTAAATGTTTATCGATATTATTATAGATGTGTCGTTCAGTATTTTACATACATACTTCTAACTATAACAATGTGTACATCTATACAGCAACATGTCTGGTTTTTTGGTACTAAAGTATATGCGATCGTGGAATCGTAAAGAAGTTACACGACCTTTTGTGAAAGTGAGTATTTCAATACTAATGTTTCTAAAGTGTAAATGTGAGATATTCGTGATATTTATATATACTGTATGTGCAGGACGCATACGAAATACAAAACAAGGTGTTGGTACACATACTGGCGTACAAGGACAATGAATGTCAAGCCAACATTCCTCAAGTTGTACAAGATTTGGTCAAGCGGCTCGGGATAGATTATTTTCTTTAAAATTACCATCTCATTTTAAGTTACCTTGACGTTTCATTTATCAATTCCATGTGAGGATTTTAGTGAAGATTTATTATTATTACATTATTTTGTTATGTTACCGGACAAGTTTGTATGTTGCTTGGAGGTTTACAATGGTTATTTAATGTGACAACCAGCTTGCGTTCTTAATGTGACAACAACAGCAACAATGGTTATTTATTCAAACACAAATACATTATACTTTTGTCACAATTTTGAACTAAGAAACAAAACAATGATATGATTGGTGTTACTTTAATCTGGTGTAGTCTCCTGCTTAACGAGCTTGGAGCTAAATTAGCTTGAAAATTGAATAAGAAATATATTCATTAAGTATGTATAATTTTATCATTAGTTGACACGTGTATTACACGTGCACGATTACTAGTATACAAAAATGAAATAGGCCTCCAAACAGGCAAACACGGTGCCCACAGGCTGAGTTTTTTGTTTTGATTTGAAATTAGGCTAAGTCGGCCCAGCACGCACACATGTTGCTGCCGACTTTAGAGCGCGACCGACCTGCCAGTCGACGTACCGGATCGAGCCCATCATCTTCAAGATTCGTGCCGCCGTGCGCACCTCCGCACCCCCCCCCTCCCCCCTTGCCCCTCCCTCCTCCGGACGGACCCGACACCAACCCCCCCCGTCCCGCAAACGGAGCTTGGCTCTGATGGTTGGGTTCCCTGTGGTGGAACCAGCCCACCCAGGTTCAAGTCCTAGACTTGGCATGGGCGTTTGCATTTACCTGGATTTATTCCAGGATTATCCGGCGCTATTCTTTCAGTGGTAGGTGACGTGCCCGTCAACAGCGAGGCGCCTGTGGTGACTTCGTCAACCTCAAGATCTGCCGGCTCAGTCCTTCAGAGGTGCTCATAGGGGTAGGGTGTGCGTGCGTGCGTTCATAGGGGTGAGTGTATGTGCGTATTTGTGAGCGTCTGTGTTGTACTGTGTTCTCAAAAAAAAAACCCCCCCCGTCCCCAAAATCCCATCACGCCACCGCCGTCGCCTCCTCCTCGGCGGTGAGCCACCACCACCTCCGCCCCATCCCTCCCCACTCAGCCCTCGCATAAACCCCAAGCCAACGCGGGCGCGTCCACCTCCGCACGCCCGCCCACCCGTGCATCGGGCTGCGGCTAGGGTTTCATGCGCCGCAGCCGCAGCCGCCGATGTCGCACCCCGGCAAGTTCGTATCCGTCAACCTCAACCGATCGTACGGCCAGTCCGCCCAGTCCCAGCATGGCGGCCGCCCCTCCCGCCCCGCTGGCCCCTCTGCCGCCGGCGGCGGGGGCATGGTGGTGCTCTCCCGCGGCCGCGGCTCCTCCTCCGTGGCCAAGCCGCAGCAGCCCAAGCTCTCCGTCCCGCCGCCGCTGAACCTTCCGTCGCTCCGTAAGGAGCACGAGCGCTTTGATGGCGCCACCGCCACTTCGGGCGGCGGGGTCGCATCAGCCCCGGCCCGATCCGGCGGGGCCGTGGCTGGCTGGACGAAGCCTGCTCCAGCGTCCGAGAAGCCACTTGGGTCGGCACCGCCTCCCAGTGGCGTCGCCAGGCCCCCCTCGTATGGGTTTCAGGAGAAAGTCGCCTTCTTGCGGGGGGAGGACTTCCCTTCTCTCAAAGCAGCGGTGGCGCCACCGCCTCCGCCGCCTGCGCAGCATCGCCAGAAGGATGGTGATGGGGCTCGGGCCGCCACACCGGAGACACGGCCGATGCCCCTTGGCATGCGACCTCAGGTGTTGCCCTTGCGTGGTGCTGAGCCCTTGGCTTCTGGTGGCTCAAGTGCTGGCGTCCATGCTTCAGTGGACAAGGCGCAAAAGCATGATTTGGGGCCTCTTCCGCTTGTGCGGCTTAGGTATAATTCTGATTGGGCTGATGATGAGCGTGATACAGGGCTGAGTCTCCCAGAGCGCGACACTAGAGAGAGTGGATTTGGTAGGAGTGAACCCATGGCTTCAGGGCGTGACGTTTATGGTGCGATGAGGGAGCCCTTAAAAAATGACTCTTTCGTTGCTGCCACTAAAGAGAATGGGCATGACGGTCCATGGCGATCTCCTATGCCCAACCACAATAGAGAGAGGACAGATGGACGCCCATACAGTGCAGGGAAAGGAGGCGTTGCTAATGGTGCCTCCAAGGATTTGTGGAGTTCTAACAGGGAGCCGACTGTCCGATCCTATGGGCAGGATGGGACAGAACTGCATGGAACTACACAGGTGGGAGAGGCTGCGGGTGAACGTCACACTGATAATTCCAATAACTGGTACAGAGGGAATTCTTTCCAGAGTAGTGCTGTTTCCAAGGTGCAGCCATATCTTGGTAATAAGGGTCCTTTGATTAATGATCCTGGAACAAAGTTTGGCAGGGATAAGTGGCTCATCGGAAGCTCTGTGAAGCCTTTAGTCGAGGATATCAGTTTCAATAGCATTTCTGCTGTTAATTTGAGTTCAATAAAGAAGAAGAAAGAAGCAACCAAACCATCAGATTTTCATGATACAGCAAGGGAGTCTTTTGAGGCAGAGCTTGATAGGATCTTGAGGATACAGGAGCAAGAGAGACAGAGGGTAGTGGAAGAGCAGACCAGAGTTAGAGAATTTGCTCGGAAACAAGATGAGGAGAGGGAGAGGCTGATAATAGAGGAAGAGGAGAGGCGGCGGTTGGTGGAAGAAGAGGCAAGGCAGGCTGCTTGGCAAGCTGAGCAAGAGACGCTGGAAACTGCCAGAAGAGCTGAAGAGCAGAGAATTGCTAGGGAGGAAGAGAAGATGAGGATTGCTATGGAGGAGGAGCGGCGCAGAGAAGCAGCACGTCAAAAGCTCATAGAATTGGAGTCAAAGATTGCTAGACGACGCGCTGAATCAAACATGAGCGGTGGAAATCTTGTTTCAGCTGCCAATGATGAACTAGCACTTGGAGCCTTGAAAGATAGAGATGTGTCACAGTCTACTAATGCTGGTGAAAGACGTGATATTGACAGAATGGGGGAGCGCATCAGTACCTCCGCAGCATCGGAGTCTTCCAATCTCAGCAGGTACAGTGATACAGTTCCAAGGGTACTGCACACTTTGGGAGATGGACACTCGTGCTTTGTTGATAGAGAACATGTGTATCACAGTGCAGGGGCTGCATTTGAAGGCCAGGAAAATCCCCATTACAATCCACGGCGTGACACTTTGGGTACAAAGAGGGGAAGTTTCCCTAAGAAAGATTCTTATGACGGATTTGGGGCATTGTCAGTCGGGCCATCTTCGAGAGGCCAAACAACTGATTCACCATGGGCACTGGAAGATTATTGTCAAGGAAGAGTTCCGAGATGGGATGCACCAAGGGAGAATGACCGTTTTGACAAGCAGTCCGAATTTGACACCGATTTTTTTAACAGTGACAGGTTTGGAGATGCTGGATGGCTGTCTAGTGGTTCCTACGGAAGCCCCAATGCTCAGCAAGGAGATAGGATGTTTCAGAACTCGGAGACTAATGACTTCTCATCTTTTACAAGATCCCGCTACTCTATGCGGCAACCACGTGTACTCCCACCACCTGTTGTGACTTCAATGCACAGAAGTGCCGTTGGTGCTTCCACTCAACGTGCCAATTCATCTTTCATTGATGGTGGAATGAGAGAGAGTTCCAGTAGAGATGATGAACAAACTATGCACAGTCAATATGGTAGCGCATACCAAGATGTATCCCACCAGCCTGGGACACCAGCTGAAGACCTTGTTGTCACAGAACAGCATAGTGGGGACAGGGCCAACCCTATTTTGGGCTCACAATCTTCTCTTTCTATTTCAAGCCCTCCTAGCTCACCTCCACATGTCTCACACGATGAGATGGATGTTTCTGGTGATTCACCTGCACTGCCAACTTCTGCTGATGGTGATCGGACTGTGGTATCTGACAATGACCATGTGGCTTCAACCCTAGATGCAGCAAATGTAAGCAGAATTGCCACCTCAAGCACAGCTTCTCACATCGAGGATGATGAATGGCCAATTGAACACAATGAAGCCAAGCAAAAACAGGATGAGTATGACGAGGAAGGTAATAGCTACCAGGAAGATGAAATCAATGACGTCGACGATGATAATCTTGACTTGGATCATCAGTTTGCAGACGGGCATCTTGACTTGGATGATGAGTTTGCAGATGGGCATAATACACCTGTAGAAATGGAGACGGTTATACTTGGATTTGATGAGGGTGTACAGGTTGAAATTCCCCTGAATAGTGAGGTTGAATTAACTCCTGTGAAGAGCACCGAGAGGGAAGTTGGTGTACACTCAGGTGTCGTGGAGCAAGAGTTGTGCAATGGTTCAGTTGATCCTTGTGACCTTGTTACAGAAGCAGAGCAGAGACTGAAAAACTTGAATCTTGATCAAACAAATGCCTTGACAAGTGAATCTAATGGTGATCCATCCGGTAGCACAGCCGCGTCAAGCTCCAAGTTACCTCAGGCATCTTTCGCCCACACTATCGAGTCATCAGCTTCAACAGTAATTGACCAGAATGAAGTTCCTGTTAGTCTGCAGTTTGGTTTGTTTTCTGGGCCATCTTTAATACCAACTGCAGTTCCAGCCATTCAGATTGGTTCCATACAGATGCCAATCCATCTCCATAATCAGATTAACCCATCCCTGGCTCAAATGCTCCCTTCATCAGCTCCTTTATTCCAGTTTGGTCAGTTGAGGTATGTCCGCCCTGCTTCCCAGAACGTTCAGCTGCATTCTCAGGCGACACCCTCCGTTCATTCCCCCGCACCAGCTCCATATATATCAAAACAGAATGGTTCAAGTTGTCTCCCTAATGTGATGAATCAAGATGCAAATCACAATGTCCCAAGAGAGGCCGTCTCTTCTAGCTTTACTGATAAATCTATTTTACCTTCACCCGAGCTTCTGTTTGTGACGGATCGTTCAAATTTTCACCAGCTCAATGCACCTGCAAACAACCAGATGGTTGATGTAAATGGATATCACAGCAGGCTAGACAGAATTTCGGTTGAGGAAAATGCAAATTCTGGTGTGTCAAAACGTGAATATCAGAGGAATCACAAATCTACTTCTAACAACAGAGAATCTTCTCAATTTGGCTCATATGGGAAAGCCTTGAGTGGCCCGAAGGCTCCAGGTGCTGTATCTGGTGGAAGAGGGAGGAGATATGGTTATGCTGTTAAAGAATCTAATATGGGATCAACAGGTTCATTTGTTGAACCTTCTCATAAAGATTCCAGAGGAATCCAAAGAAGGTCTCGTAAGAATATAAGAACTGAATTTCGAGTACGGGAAAATGTCGAGAAGAGCCAAACCCAAGTTTCTGAGTCATTTAGCCATGACGAGCATAATGATATGCCATTTCCCAATGGATCAGCAAGGGAGATTTCAGGGAGAAATGTGAACAAAATAGAAGGTGACAACTCATTTAGGGCAAATGAAGCAAGTGATATTAGTGGAGCAGGTCCTTCATCTATGTCTGCTGATTATTACAGTAAAACAGAGAGAATTGCGCAGAAGGCTCCATCTTATGAGAGATCTCATTATGGGAACAAGAAAGCTAGAGCATCTGAAGGAGATGCTAATACCTCGTTGCAGGCTGTACGTGTTGTTAAGCAGCAAGGCATTGAAGCCCCTGTTGACGCAGATGGTTTCATTGAAGTAAGGTCCAAGAAACAGATCATGAGTGTCAGAAGAGAGCAGAGGGAGAAGGAAAATAGATCCAGATTAAGGATGGCAAAGGTACCCGTTATCATCTTTTAAATGATTATAAATTGTTGCCTTCTACATTTTTGTCTTCCTGAAATTAATGCTTTGGTGTTTGTTGAACCAGGCTCCTCGCAAACAGCATCAGATCTCTCTACACAGTTCTAGCAGTTCAAGTTTTAATAACAAGGGAACAGTTTCTTTGGGCGAAGCACCTACAAAGAAAGTTTCTTCTGGTTCTGTCCTTGCAGCTGAAGGAAGAACTTTTGACCACATCGGACCATCATCTTCACTCATTGGTGAAACTTCTTCAGTGACACCCACAGGGCCACCTTCAGCCAACACAGGATCTCATACAAACTACTATGCCAAGAAGTATGTAGCACTATATCTAGTTATGTTCATGCTATTTAACTAGGATTATTCTTTAGGACTTTGTTTAAAAAAAACTTTTGCAGGCCAATCCAAGGTCAGGCAACCTCCGACTTGATCACTTCTAGTGCTGCAGCAAAGCTCGTGGCAGGCTTATCTGAAAGCGATAATAAAGCGTCATCCATTAGCACTCCATTTAACATGGGTACCTGGGATAGTTCACAAACAAACCAGCAGGTAGATCGCTTTCTCAAGTTCTCTTTTTTGTTTGCCTTGGGGAACCCTTTGTTATTGTGTTTCTGCTGACTTCCTCTTCCATGTGCAAAGCTAATGTGGATAGTTCAATGCTACTTATGTATTCTGTGAGAACAATGCATTTATTCCCCTCCAAACCAGATAATTTCGCTATTCCCCTTTGCAAATGATGTGAAGTGAGATAGCCCTATACAAAAATGCTGGATTGCGACTGCGTGTTACTGTTGGGAAATCTTCTTTTTTGTTATTATTATATTGGATCTAATGCTGGAGGATATGATCATTGCTATCTTAATTCGGCAACCTTATTTACTATTTTTATTGCAGTGTTCTAACTTCTACTCCCTCCGTTCCAAATTAGTTGTCTTCCATTTGCCAAAAAGTGGATGTATCTATATTTGTAACATGTCTAGATACATCCACTTTTTGACAAATGGAAGACAACTAATTTGGAACGGAGGGAGTAATAGGGAAATCAAGCCAAATTGTTCTCTGGTTTTATCCCTTTATGCACTGTTGGATACTCTGTTCCCTTAATTTTTTTCTTGTGTTCTGTACTAAGGTTTTAGGGAAAGGTAGGATAAGGGCTCTCTCCTAGGTCTAGCCGTCTAGGGGCAAGATAGAAGTATTCCTCTATTTTCTTGCTTGATAATTCCTCATAGAGGGTTCTCTTTGCTTAGAGGCCTAACTATCCAAACTAAGTAACAAATTGCAGATCTTATTTCTAGGTGGCTTAAGGGTAAGGCCCAAGCTAAAGGATATCTTCATGTTTAAGAGGATAAACTACCGAACTGAGAGATTACAAGGATTCTCTCCCTAACTCTGCTGGGATGGCCATGTAATACACATGCACATAATAATTGGACATTATCGAACTTAAATTTTCCTGATTAATGTGCTAAAAATGATTGAATTATAAGGTATGGCATTATATTTGATGAAAAATCTGCTAATATGATTTCATTTCGGCAAATCTGAATACTATATATGTTTTCTGGGATAGCATATATTTAAGTAGTGGGGAGTATTAATTTTCTCAACATATTGTGGTTCCACATAATATTTCTGAATTGTCAGACCGCTATTGCCTTGTTGGTCCTTTAAAGACTGGTTCTCTTAACTATAGATCTCCTACAATTGTGTGCTTGTATAGCTTCTGACAACTTGTGCCCATCATAGGTTATGTCATTAACTCAAACTCAACTTGAAGAAGCTATGGAACCAGCAAAGTTTGAACGAGCAGGTTCTGCCTTTCCTTTGGAGTCCAACAATGCTCTGTCTCCCACAATAACCACCGAAAAGGCATACACATCATCTGCTAGCCCTATTAACTCTCTTCTGGCGGGGGAGAAGATTCAGTTTGGTAAGCACATCATGTTTGTATTAGTATTGTACAATGCTTCCAGTCGCTGGATTGACGGTGAAATAATAACGATGCTCAGGTGCAGTTACCTCGCCAACAGTACTGGTTTCGATCACCCGAACAATTTCAAGTGGTCTTGGTGCTCCAGGTTCATCTAGGCCTGATATGAAGATTGACCGAAGCTTGCCTGGTGATAACAGTGGTGCTGCTGCTTTGTTTGATAAGGAGAAGGCTACAACTAAAGAACCAGGTTCAAATCCAGAGGAGGTTGAAGCTGAAGCTGAAGCTGAAGCAGCTGCTTCTGCTGTGGCTGTTGCAGCTATTTGTACTGATGAGGCAGTTGCATCCGCCACTGATGCAACTGCAGCTTCTGCTCCAGACAACAAAAGCTTTAGCAGTAAGGATCACACTGGGCTGACAGCAGGAGGTATGATCTTCAGGTTGTTAATTATTTGACTTTAAAATTACCTTTTTTTAGAGGCAGCTGTATTCATGGAGCTTAATCAAACTGAAGCAGGGGCAGTAACAGGTCAACGTGGTCAATCATCCAGAGAGGAGCCACTGACGGTTGCTCTTCCAGCAGACTTGTCAGTTGACACTCCGTCAATGTCCCTGTGGCCTCCTTTAACCAGTCCACAAGCATCGGGGCCAATGCTTTCTCAGTTTCCTGGTGCACAACCGTCCCATTTTTCCTGCTTCGAGATGAACACAATGTTAGGAGCACATCCTTTTGCATTTGGACCAAGTGATGAATCTGCTGGCACTCAGGGTCAACAGCCTCAAAGAAGCAACGCGTTGCCTTCAGCACCATTGGGTGCTTGGCCGCAATGCCACCCTGTGGTGGACTCATTTTATCGCCCCCCTACTGGTTTCGCTGGCCCTTTCATTAGCCCTGGAGGAATACCAGGCGTGCAAGGTCCTCCACATATGGTGGTCTACAACCACTTTGCCCCAGTTGGGCAATTTGGTCAAATGGGGCTTGGATTTATGGGAGCCACTTATATCCCTGGTGACAAGCAGCCCGATTGGAAACAAAACCAAAGACCTTCTGTTGGCATTAGCCAGAGTGATCCAAACAACCAAAATATGCTACCTGGTCAAGTAGCCTCACACAGTGTTCCTACTCAAGTGCAGCATCTGCACCCAACTTCTATCATGCCAATCCCATCCCCACTGACGATGTTTGACATGGCTCCGTTCCAGGTATGCAATAGTTCTAGATATCATGTATAGAGAATTGAATTGGTTCACGCTTCATGCTTATATGTTTGGATATCAGAAGGGTGAATACTTTTGTTTTTAGGATCAGAAAGTCTCTGTCTGATGTAAGGATCGGAAAGAATAATATCTATCTGATGTGCATAACTGGATATGCATGAATCAGTTAGGTACTTCATGACAGCATTTACTGTAGCTTACTCCTTTGCAAGAATGCATTATTGAGAACATGTTGCAGACGTTTTTCTTGCGAAGCATCACATCTGTTTGTGCATCTCTATGGCAACTATAATTTATGTCATACAAATGTGCAGTAGCTCGCATATTTCAAATATAAGCAGTTTGCATTAATTGAAATGGATTTTCATCCTGTAATTTATTAGATAACCTGTTTAGGAACCTTATTTTATTATGCCACAGCATTTCCTTTGTTTGTGCTGTAATTAACTCACGTCACTATCATTTCAGTCATCTGGGGACATACAGATGCAACCTTGTTGGCCACATATGCCTGTACAGCCTCTACACTCTGTTCCATTATCAGTGCAACTGCAACAACATCCAATTGAGGGAACAGCGGCACCACAGTATGTTCATAACATGCAAAGCAACAAGTCAAGTACAAATGAGCGGTTCCAGGAGCCTTCGACATCGGCCATGCTATCGGATAGCAACAAGAGCTTCCCAAGTACGGCTGCCTCTCAGTTCTCGATGAGTTAAGTCTTGTTAAACAGCTAGCCTCCAGCAGTTCAGATGCTAAAACTATTCAGCCTTCATTTGTCCGGACAGGTGTGATCAGCAATGAAGTCCCAGATAGTGCCAAAGCTATGGTTAGGACGAACCCACCAAATATGAACCCTGGAAATGCTACAGGGGTGACTAGCAACCCCAACCCTGGTCAGGTTCCCAACATGCCCTCCAAGCCACACCAGTCTTCGTCATCATCCGATCAACAGTACAAACATCCAGTTAATAATCAGGATCACCGGGCCTGGGTTAGCCAAAAGACTGGAACGGTAAATGAATGGCAACGTCGGTCAGGCTATATGGGGAGGAGTCAGAACTCGGGTTCTGACAAGAAATATGGCACTGGTAGGATGAAGCAGATCTATGTCCCCAAATCGTCATCAACAAATGGCCCCGCCCCATCAGGCTAGAGCACATATGCTTTTGGCAACTCAAATTTCTGTGCATGCGGAACATATTTCGCTCTGTGTCAACCTATTGTTTGTTTGGTGATTATAGACTGTCCGTGTTCTTCTTTTTTGGTTAATTTTCGTGCATAGAGAAAAGAAAAGGGCGATGTGGTTGCTCTTGGAAGCAATATTGCGTCAAATTTTGCAGCCGACCAATCTGATGTGTATGTCGGTTGTGTACTATCTTAATTGTTATTACGATCAATATATACTTGTTGCCTGATGGCTCAGACGGGCTAGGCACCCTCTGAGGTGACCATAATGGGGATGCAAACATGCCTTCTGGAATGTGTTCGTTATCCAGAGGCAGGTGTGAGATTCTTATGTTTCCTCAAATGATCACACGCTTATTTCTTGTTACCCGACCTTTGCCCACTCGACCATACATTTTTTTATTATTGAAGTACACTTTTTTCATTAACAAAAGGACACCGAGCTTCCATTGTATCTGATGCTAGTTGTTCTCAACTGAGATAACTTACTCGACTGAGACGACTCGGAGCAGAAGAAATGATTGCAAAACATGGCAATTCATTTCTTGGCAGTAGACAATTGATTCTCGTTGAGCTTCTTCAAAAACATTGTGCAAGTAGCTACCGCAGAATTAAAGCTGCCGCTGGGTATCCATTCCCCACATCCAAATCCACTAGAAGGGTGAGGCGCGCGATGCCGCGCCCAATGTATATTAGAGTATAACATGTCTTTAATACTCCATACATATAAATAAGTGTATAATCTATAAACCTATTTGTTTCTATTTTGTCATCTTGATTGTCTAGTAACCGTTTTTTTTTTCTGTCACAAACCAAATTCACTTCACACAAAACATTATAGATAAAATAAAAAAAGCTATAGATATGTCTTGGTAGGTTTTGAAATAATAAAAGTCACTGGTATTAAAAAATACTTGCGCATGCAGACACATTTAACTATCTTATACGGGAAAATGTTGCTTAATAAAATTGAGGGAACCGTTTTTGTACCAAAAAGATTCAAACAACAACAATTACTATTTGAAATTCTAAGTCATTCCCAAAGGTTAGAAGAAATACCGTCAGACTGTAGATATAATTGTCTTGATTTACCACTACCATGTTGTGAAACAAAACAGAAAAATTGCATGGTATTTCTTTGAGAACATTCTTTAGAAAAATCATAATAAATTGAGAATTAGCAAAAAAATTGTAGAAGACATCGTTGCTGCAACGCTCATCTTCTCGCCCGCGCTGCTCCAGGGAGAACTCTAGAGCCAGGTCTCCCGTATCAGACGATGGCGGTATGCGGCGCCAGGAGAGAGAATTGCGTTGAGACGCACGTCCATAACAACGAGTCTCGACAGCGTAGTGCAGCGGGTTCTCGATGGCGGACCCGTGCTGATGGCCGCACGCGGGAGGGTGGCGTTGTCTCGCGCGCGTCGTCGCGACGTCGACAACATGTCAGGCAAGGTCAATGTGTTGATCTCTTCAAAAATGGGTAGACTGAAGAGGGAGGTAGCAACTTTTAGTGCGTACGTAGACTATGCGTAATTTATTGGAACCGGTTTAGGTTCCCGGCTTGCCGATGGTTGGTTTTGTGAGTCGTCTGATTTAGATGACTTAGATGACGTGTATTGGTGTGAGGTTAGGGCACTTGGCAGCGCTCCATAATATTTTTTGGCTTTGCGACACATATCGAGAAAAATGACTTTGACCGATTGATATATTTGTTTTGTGAGACTTTGTTGAATAATATAATAAAAAGTTGTATGCTCATTTTTATGTTCTGCAAATTCATGTCAAGAGCATAACCTATCTCTAGGATTTTCAACACGAATGGATGGTAAAAATAGGGTACGGCTAAGTGCATGTCAAAAAATCTCTCTGTGCAACCGGCCACACAATTGCGGAACGCCCCGAGACCAGATACCAGGTAAAAACGCTTTTTTACGACCTGAAACGTGGAACCACAAGCACCAAGCAATATATATTTTAGAAAAAAATATTCACAAACTGAAAGTGTGGCCACAATTAAGATTAGATTTTTTTTGGAGCTCTACCTTTTTATCATAACCTGATAAGTATGGCCACAATTAAAGAGAGCTATCTATTTGCACAATCTAAAAAGTGGGGCCACAGTTAAGAAGATATCTTAATTTTTTAGATAGCTTAAACGTGGGCCACAAACATCAAGAGCTATATACTTTTAGATTTTTAGTGCAAGGAGCCAGGATCAAGAAGAGGGCTCTATTCCTAGAGAGCTTAGTATTCTTAGAGATACCACACTATTTGTGTAGGGTATGGATAAGCAAAAATTATCCATTACAATCTGGGTACGGGGAGGGTAATTGCCCATGCTACCCATTGCAATCTCGTTCTTCACTTTGTCTCTCTCTGATCCATTTTAAGCTACAGCTGTGCATCCCGATCCGGCTCACCAGGCCACGAATTTCACCAGCAGGCTCTCGAACCGCCACACGCTCGCTCGTTGCACGTGCTCTGCTCTGCTCGCCGGAGAGATCGCGCGCACGCTGGCGACCGGCGGGCGGCGCACAGGTCAGAGTGGCAAGTTATAGGAACTCGTCAATGGCGTGGGCGAGGCCTTTGAGCCGCCGCAGCCAGTTGCGGACAGCGCTGTCGCCGCCGCCGCGTGGCTCCGCATCTGTGTGCACGCTCCGCATCTGCGGTGAAGAAATCACGTTCGCTGCCTCCTCCTTTAGATGTTCGCCGGCATACCCGTCGCGCACGGCGAGCCACGTCCCGGCGCGGCGGCGACTGAGGAGTGTCGTGGCGGAGAGCTTGCGCACCCGACACACGTGGCTGCCGCCGTGCGCGAAGGCAGGTTGGAGCGGCCGTAGGTGAGGTAGGCCATGGCGACGGTAGCCGGGCGGTTGGAGAAGGCGCCGTCCCACGCCTGCTGCACCTCCCAGGCGATCTCCGACGAGGTGACCGCGATGAAGGCGAGCCGGCCGAGGCAGAGGTGCAGCAGCCCGCCGTACTGCTCCGCCAGCGACGTCGGGCCGCGGTGTGTCAGCTCGTCCGCGATCGTCATGTCGCCGATGATCGGCATCGGAGGCTGCGGCAAGTCGCCTGGTCGGTTCACTATACGAATCGATCAAGCTCACTATATGGCCACGAATCGATCGAAGTACTAACGTCGAAGAGCAGAAGTCGCTCGCTGCTGTCGTTTACTCGTTTGTTGCTGCATTTACGCGCATCCTGAAGGCGCCAATGGATATGGGTAGAAATGGGGAGGGTAAAAATGGGTGGAGTGATTAGTGGGTATGGGTGTGGGTGAAGCACGGGTGTATCCATATCCTCCCCAACGGCAGGTCTACGCAGAATCACATGGTTCTGCAAATCTTCATAAAAGAATTACCCGTTTATGCAAGTAGTGTCAAAAGGTCAACGGTCACAAGGTCAAATAGGACATATCGGGCAGCTGGTCTTGTAAGACACACTAACTCGAGCACATGAATCAAACTTCTAATCCCGGTTTAACTTCCAGGAAGCTGTTAGAATCTACACCTTGCATGCTATTCTCTCCGTTCCAAATTACTTGACACACATTTATCTAGATACGGATGTATCTAGACACTAAACAAGTATAGATACATCCATACTTGTACAAATGCAAGTCAGCTAATTTGGAACGGAGGGAGTACCATATATAGACACTAAATAAGTATAGATACATCCATACTTGTACAAATGCAAGTCAACTAATTTGGAATGGAGAGAGTACCAAGCATACTGTACTCGGGACCAGCTACGATTTTGTCACTATCTACACATAAATACACGGACCTTCCACACAAAACCTGTACTGCTCTTCTTTCTGAAACAAACACCGCTACTTTCTCATTATTTGTTCCCACCGGCAGCTATCTACTCCAGTCGAAAATCTTTAGACAGACCATCTTCTTGATCCGTGGCTTTTGCAAGATCCAGGGTCCCCAGTGTCGAAATCTGATGAGCTACCACTGTAATCTACTTCCACATGATGGATGGCCTCCTGTTGTGGATTTGCACTTTCAGATAGAGCAGCCTGGTCATATACCATCGATTTAAGATGTTAACATAAGTTGACGGAAGAAGGATGGCAGAAAGATAAGAATAACTCGAGTTAGATGTTCGTTACCGGACCGCTGGTTGTATGTTTTAGTCGCTTATTGCTACATACTCGCATCTGTTCCTCCCTAACCTCAGTCTCATCGTCAACAAAATTCTGATCTGATAACTCTGAAGAAAGACAAGTGCAGTTCGCTTCAATAATATAAGAGGGGGTTGTAAATTAACTCTGTGTGGTGGGCTTATATTATCCCAAAATATGCTACTACCATCGAAACTAGAATGCTACTGTTCTCGGAACAGAGAGGTCAACTGTGTGATGGGGCATGCTAGCGAACTGTATATATTTCATGATTTCAAGAGCCATACTAACCAAGTAACCATCTGATCACCTGGTAGAATATAAATATATATAGCCCCGTCTAATGATTTTCCTATGTACCATTCCCACAACTTAAAGAGTTAAATGTGCTGTTCAAAAGCCTCTAGATAAGCTACCTGTTCCAGAAAGGGAATGCCCATGCCAGTGCAAATAGGAAGCAGAAGACCCTCCAAAGTTCTTTCGTCCTGCATAGTAACTGATTCCCTCTTGTCTTGAATCACTGGTTGATGCATCATCATCTGTACAATAAGCTCTCCTGTCATCCTGAACCTGATCCCCGTCACATGAAGTATGTCCCGCCTGTGATACTCTGGACTGGGCTCCGTCAGCCTCAATCGTCCCACAATACACCTGCTATTTGATTTGTAAGAGAAACTTCATATACCACAAATAAACAATCGTCTCTTATTGAGAATGAGGTGATATTGTATATACCTGATCAACTTGTTTGCTTCCATGATTTCCATTATGAGTTTTATGTCTCCATACACTTGGAGACCAACAGAATACCCCGTTTGAGTTGACTTCTCCATCATATAATTTAGTAACAAATGATAACTCCAATGAGCTAATATAGAGCATGTGCTTCTCATCTGTCCATCCAGTCGATGAACCGCTCAGTGGGTCCTAATTGAAGAAGAGCAGGAGTAAAGCAACTTTCTTGATAATGGCTTCCATAGCACTGATCTGACACATGTTTTTTTAAGACAGGCAAGGACCTCTCTAAATATATGGTTTAAGATCTGAACAACAGTTCTTCTGCCCATGTTGTTTTAATGTCAGTGGAATTTGTTCATACTGGAAGGAAAAATTGAAATTGTTTAATTTATAATAGGAGTGTCTCTAGTCATATGAATTGCCACCCACAGAAATGTTTTGTCTGGGTCCGCCCTGTTCTCATTGCAATTCAAAATTAACATCTTGTGTACCTCAATACTGCTTTTGTGGTATCGGAAAGACCACGTATAGTACATATCAAAATAATCAAAGCAAGCTGCAGTGCAGGAACGTAGAATAACAATTTATTTGATTCTTGGAACTGAAACCGTGCCAAAATTTATACATGTAGTCAGACAAGCAATGATCTCATAAAAAAACTCATTAACAGACATGCTGAGGCAGCAACAAACAATTAAATGACAGAGCCGGCAATAACGTATTACTCTTCTCTTGTTTTTCTGCAGTTTGCAGGGTTCTACATCAAGTTCACACTAAATTCACAACGAAGGCCTGGTGTGGTTTGGAGTGAAACCACTGCATTCTCAAATTGAAATTTAATTTAGCACCTTAGATACAGTTCTAAATCTAAAATTTGTCCCGGATGGCTTCTCCGTGGTGTGGTTGCACGCAGACGCGCACGCGCGCGCACATGGCAGTATTGCCTGTAACCTGTCTTCTATGTAACAATGCACTATACTTTAGTTTACCTATATTTAAAAGTGCAAGTTCAAATAAAACATAATATGTGTCGTACTGGAACTCGAAATTTCGAACAAATGACACATGTGCAGTAAACTTGGAAGTATATGTATACATCTATTCAGTTTATTCTGACGTTTGATAGTGGATTGCATGAAAATTGCACCGTAATCCTTAGTGCAGCTAATATATGCCTCACAAACACCCCCCTAATGTTAACATATAGAACTATGTCACACAAGTTAAATGGGAATATTTCATCTTTCTCTTCCCAAAAAGAGTATCATCAGCTTATCGCTGATGCACCAACTTTAACCTTGAGTTGGAAGTTCACACCAATTCCACCAGCTGCATAAGTCTGATCAAAGGAAGCATCCACTTTAACTTCGAATTGGCAATTCACACCAATTTTTACTCCGACCCAACACGAGCCCCGAACTATCCACGCTCGCAAGCATATAAAAGGACAGACCCAATGCTAGAAGCTCTCACACCAGGTGGGGTCTAGGGAAGGATTATACGAGTCAAGCCTTACCCCTGCAAAGTGCAATGCAGAGAGGCTGAGTCAAACCCAGGACCTCTTGGCACAAGTGGAGAGTACTTCACCACTGCGCCAGGCCTGTCCTTCATAAAAATACTAATCCCAGTGGCTTGCTACAGTAACATTTCTGACCATGATTTTTTATGCCACTCCAATTCTGAAAATACTAAGAAAAATAGTTGCATGCCCCGACAGTTGGGTCAGATCAGCCCGGAGTCGAGAAATGTTGTTGAGTGTATTGCAAGGTCATAACACCTGCTGTTACGTGCAAGGAAATACTAACTCTAGTGCTTTGCACAGCGAGTGTCAAATTAGGTGGAGCAAACAGTGACGTCCTCAAAAGTAACACCACCACCTACCTACCAAGAATAGAAAAAAGAAAGGAATGGAAGGAAAAGCATCCAAGCATACAAAGAAACAAAGTAAAATGTAAAGAAACTACATAAACCCGTATCAGGTCACACTTCACTAATGAAAAGAAGAATTATGGCCCTGTTATGGCTATCCAAAGCTGGTATACCATATAAGTTATTTTTTCCTTATAATCTTCATCATGCAAAAAATGTCCCTTGTGCCAACAGGTTCACTACCACACACCTGTGCGCTGCAACTACTCTCTTTGTGGATGATCATGGATCTTTTTGCAACCCAGTCAACTTGGGAAGTTACATCACATTCCAATACTGTGTTCTAATTCTTAGTAAATTGTTATTAATAGTTGGTCAGCTCGGTTTCAAAAAAGTAATAGTTGGTCAGCTCAGTCAAAGTAGTTTGGAATGTACCCAAATTGGACATACCTACACCTTATCCCAAGCCTTACTTCCCATGCACAATCGACAAACAAACGGAAGTGTACTGCATACGTCCTCCTCCAGAGATTCTCACCAAAACAATTAGACAAACAAACACAACAAACATCACAACCACCATAAATATCTCTACAAGAAATAAAATAACAAGACCGGCTCTACAAGAAATCAGAACAAGAAAAGAGGGAGAATGTAAGCAAGAAAAATTATGCAACCAACTGGGCACTGATTAATCTGTTCAGACAAATAAGATGAGTGGCACGTATCAGAGTGTTATGTTATGTTAGAAAGCAAACTATTGGAAATGATGAAGCACGTGCATCAAAATTACATACAAGCAAAAAAGCTCATCGAGGAATGCTGGATGCTCTATAAATCACATATACAACAATAACTATTTAATCCATATTTCCTCATCATTGGCCACATTTTTTCGTCGTGATCGTTCCCAATATGCGCGCATAATTCACATTCAGAAATAAAAACTTGAATCGAACATCCAGCTTCAGGCCAATTCTCACCAGACCATGGTGATTGAAATAATATCCATAACAGAATCCTAAGCAAAAGACAACCTCTAAGCGCGCAATCTTAAGCGACCGCTAGGAGCTTTTAGTTCAAGCACGTACTAAGCAGACAGCATCACATCATGCATAGGCTGATAGGCAGGTCGGAGTACAAGAGCAATCAAAGCAATTCATTCCCCAGAAATGCCCAACCGCAGGCGCGGAGCATCACCGATTCACCAGTCACCACGCATGCTCCAACAATCTGTTCATCCCGCGTGAATAATAATAAAGCAAAAAACGTAAACGATCCTGACCCGTCACACTGGACCGAATCTAGAAGCGCTCCCATGTCGCTAAGCTAAAACCGCCGCAAACCGAACAGCGAATCCGCGTATGATCATTCGAAGCCATAAACAAGAGCAGAGGTGTGTGAACTGGAGATTACCCCGAAGCGCAGCGGATTGCGCGGCGTCTCGCCCTCCATCTCGCGCCGAGCGAATCCCCCCGAATCAAAGGGGCCTGCGCGCGCCGTCAACGAAGTGGGGAAACGGACGCTCGCACGGGTAGGCTGCGGAGGATCAGGAGGAGGATAGGATTTCGCGAACCTTGGCGGTGGCCGGAGTGGGTGCCCGCCCGGCGAGGGGAGGAGAGAGGGTGAGGGGAATGGAAAAAGCAAAAGAGCAGGGGCTCTTTTATCCTGCGTGGCACGTTCGCTTTTCCACGTGGGAGCGAGCCCGGTGGTCGACACGTGGGCTATAATATCTCATGCCGCTTTGCTTCGCTCCGCTTGTCCACCGCTCGCACGCACCTGCGTTGGGTTGGGATCGTGGGATCCTCTGCGCAGAGGGAGAAATTGCAGATAACACCAAGATTTGGTGCAAAAGTTACATAAAACACAGAAATCAAACACATTTTGCAACTAGCTACAATTTTATGTGTAATAAGTTGCACCTAGCCCAAAATAGCTTAATAGCTTTTTTTTGCAAAACATAGAACAACGCAGACGTTCATATACACGCGCATACACTCACCCCTATGAATGCACACACGCAAATCCTACCTCTATGAGCACCTCCGAAGACCGAGCCGGCGGATCAGGTCTTGAAATTGACGAAGTCACCACGGGCGCCTCGCTGTCGACAATAACGTTGGCTGAAGAATATTCCACCTTAATGAGAAACACCAGCGTCAAACCTGAGGTTTGAACTCTGATGAGTTGGGGGTACAACCACTCTCCTAACCATCCAACCACATGTTGGTTCTCAAATAGCTTAATAGTTATTTGACTTGTGGGCTCATGACCACTGTACCGTAGTTCTATACTGTAGGCCATAATTATACGAAACTTTTTTAAAAAAATACAACATAACAGTGGACTACGGTATGACAATTTTTTTAAAAAGAGAAGCCCCAAATTGTTGGCCTACTTCTATAATGTTATGCTTTCTTTTAAAATTGCCGTTTAATTATGGTATACTGTATAGAAAGACGGTACATGTAATGGGCCCACATGTCAGATAAATGTTAAGTCACTAAATCAACGCCTTTTGGCTAGGTGCAACTTGTTAGAACAAAATTTGAGGCTAGCTGCAAAAAGTGTTTTATTTTTATCTACTAGATTCGAACGACGCGGCTTTCCACGCGGCGCTTGTTAATTCTTTTAATTTTTTGCCCGTGGTTTTCACATTTTATACAAATTATTAAGAAGATGGTTAATATCCTAAAGTATAAGCTAAACAGAATTAAATTTGAAAAGTATAAGCTAAACAATATTACGTAGTGTTATAGGTACCATGTCACCTGGTGATAAGAACTGGGATTTAGCTATCTTAAGAGATGAAGAACCTATTCTACTTTGTTGGTAAATATTTACAAAATATATACCCAAAGAAATTTGAAAGAAAAAACAAGCATGAGGCTGAAGAATTACATGCACGGATCCCAGAGCTCGCCAATCTAAGTTGTCCAGAAAAGCAACAATTATCAAAATACACAAGCAGAACTTCAAGAAACTGACAAACACAATGTATACAGAGTAGAGCCGAAAAACACAAGGGCATAATTTAGAGATCCACATCACACTGATATAACATAAGATGCTTGGATAAGAGTCCCATCAGGTACACATAACAAATACACACATGGAAATAATTCAAAATACATAAGACCTGATAGGTTCACCTACCTAAACTGGATAGGGAATACATGATCTCAATGCCCAATAGGTTTCATGCAACCAGTGAAGTTACCGAAAGCCATAGTCAGATGATCTCAACAACATTAACAATGAGACATCTTGGCAACGAAATCTAGACGACGATGGCAACGAAATCTGGACGACGATGACACCAAAATATCGCCGAGTATGGCTTGATGAGAGGTTGTAACAAACAACACTATGTACAGGCAAAATAAGTCTAGCCTGCAAGAAAAAATTCATAATTAACCGAAAGTTCAGTTTGTGTGTAGCCTCACACAATAGTATGCATGGGTTGACCTGATATAAGCAGTAGCATCCCCGCAGGGCGACCTAGGCCTTGTCTTTCTTTGCCATACCACATTACGTCCACCTTCCAGCGAAGATGCCTCACGCCTAGAGTGAACAGAAGATGAGGTCGCATCTTAACACTTATATAAGGGAATCAATAATATAGAGAGAACCGAATTAGTATTGTCCACATAATTATACATTATTCTAGTTAACTGAAGAATCCAAAGGTTACTTACACAGCAAATGCTTCCTCGTATCTTTCTGGGGGTGTCGACATAGATTTTTTGTCAACAGCACTCTGAAACATGGAAGTCCAAATTATAAGAGGCTCCAATATGTTAAGCTAAGGAGCAGATATTTTTAACTCTAAAGTAGACCATATAGATGATTATAAGGGGTTTTAATAATATGCTTATCGGCAGGAAAATCGACCACCACAACATGTTTAGCACCTTCCCAGCAACCCCTTTACCCTAGATCCTCTCAAGCAGAATCTTACAAAAATGGGTCCTTTAATCACGTATTTATGAAGATATTTCATGACATGTGTCTTATTACACCATTCTACATTAATATGGGCCTGATATTTGAGTCATGAAATATGGAACAACCCATCTATTACAAAAAAAATCCATTTTTACAAATAAAGCGACCATTATCATGACTTTTATAGAGGGTGAAGCAAATCTCATTAATAACTGTTTCAGGTTGGAACAATTTGGATAATATTTTGAACATTTTCATGCAAACACACTTGTGATTTAGTTCACCACGGGGTCCATGCATCACAAATTCAGAAACTAAAGCATAGCCTAAAGTATCTTCTATAGGGTCTGAAATTTTAGCAGAAACAAAATAACCGATCAATTCTGCACTAACCTGATGATCCTTGTCTACGTCCTGCCAAATAAGGATATGAGCATGCTGCAGTCCTCGCTTCTGAAACTCGACACTATACACAACTGCACCAAACAATACTAAACATGTAAATAACATATAAGTGAGCCAAATCAACATGAGTATATGGTGAAACACAATGTAGAGAAAAGAAATAGTACCAGCCTTTACGGGACCAAAGATACGACCAACTCTAACATCATATATATTTGGAAGTTTGAGCCCATACACCCTAACAATGATATCATCCCTATCACATGGTTGTTGGCCAGGCTCTAGCAGGAGTGCCTCGGTAATTTTGGGCAACTTTGGATTACGCGTAAAAGTAGAGACCAAATCAGGAGTGCCATGGAGCAAGACCATCCTGGAAGTTCTCCACGAAATAAAGACGACCGCCGGTATGGCTTGAGGGCAAGATAGTTCGCTTACCAACACCCCTACCATCATCACAGCCCTTTCCAACCTGTAACAGCATATTGCAGATAATCTGTAACAGCAAGCGACAAGGAAATGAAGTGTCAGATACCCTTTCCTGGCAAACGAAAACATTAAGCATAAGACAATGTAACACAAAAGAGAAGGAAATGCAAGATAGTGCGATTGAAGTGAAATTGTCTTAAGCATAAATTCAGTAGCGTGGTTTAGAAATGAAATAGTCCCAAGAACAAATAATTAATCGTGTAATCCGAAGACTGGAATGATATAGTTGAGATAAGCAAAAAAGCAAATCAAAAATGGAGAATGGAAACATGGTAATAATCTCAAAAGTGGTAGGAAGAAATAATCTGTAACAAAGAGTACTGATCGTTAAAAAACAAAGTATTGCTTATAAGAAATCGAGAACTGAAGTTGTGCTCGCTCTAGTAATTACTAACAAATGAAACGGTGTAGCGTACGTAGACTGATGTGACATTACCGTTAGTCCTAAAATTTAAATTACCCTAGCCAAATTAATCTTCAAAAACAGCCAACACGTGTTTTAGTCCACACACCAAAAGAAAAAGGAATAGCAATGTAACTTCTGCAACTCCCACAAACCATTGGTAGAGAACATTTTTAAGCAAAATTTTATATGAACTTCTGCAACTCCAGCTTGTCATATATTTATTTTATTTAATGTTTGTAATTCATTAAATGAATAGACATTTATCTTCGAAAATGAATTGTGCAAACAGGAAAGGAACTGAAAACATATCCGAACCTTTTGAAGGCAAAGCAAACTAATGAGCAGACTAAGTTATTATTAATTTACCAAGTTTAAGACTATTTAAATTTGTTAATGTGTATAAGTGGATTGCCTAGCCCTTCCCGTTAGATCGTCTTTTGGAATAGTTGGTTTGCATGAAGCTTGACATGGTATCAGAGCCCAGGGTCTCGAGTTCAAGTCCTGGTTTTCGCAATTTATCCTAAAATTGTCATTGCCCCCTTGGTGTCCACGTATAGGCACGTACAGGCACGTCATGCCTCTTGAGCCTGCCTCTGACTCTACACATGTTGACTTGTCTTCCCGTCACACGTGTGGGGGGGGGGGGGGGTGTTGACGTGTATAAGTGGATTGCCTAGCCCTTGCCATCAGATCGGTCTTTTGGAATAGTTGGTTAGTGCATGAAGCTTGACAGAATTAACTTAAGGAGGAGTACATGACTAATTGTGGTCTAAGAAACAATGCAAAAAAGGCCAAATACTGAATGAATTTTGTGCCTTGTTGCTGGAATTGATGCCTTCCTATGTGTTATACTGAAAGCTTTACACAAAATATTGCAAAATCTAAATACTTTTGAGTCCACAGGAAGCACAAGTTCAGTACGTGGCCAGCATACGAAAGGATAATATGCTTCTCAATAGAATTAGGAAATGGAAGTGCGCAAGTGATGATTGTTTACTTACAGAATATGAAGTTTGATACAAATAGAAGAATGATGCAAGAAAACAAAGGACTTATGTAGCTCCTGCAGGTCCACAACAAAACAACTGGTTGATCATAATAAGGAAAAATCAAGTTGCAAGAAACCAGAGAAAATAGGAAGAGGGGAAACGACCGGTGCATGTCCATACAAACCTTCAGAATCAAGCAACACCCAGCTTCAGATCAAGATGTCTCCTATAGCACGACCACCTGCATACATGGAGGTTGGGGTGAGGAACAAAGAACCGAGGTAGGAGGGAGAGGGAGGACAGCAAGCATCGCTGCTATAAATAAATTGGAAACCTAAAGAACCTAGAAACTACACCTACCTCTATGCATAGCCAACCGATAGGAAAACAAAAAAGATTTATAATTAGACAACCCAAAGAATTTAGAAACTGCATCCATCTCTATGCATAGCCAACTGATAGCAAAAGAAATAAGATTTCTTGCACGCACCTCAAACCAGCGCTTCCAATTGAGCACCAGATCCAACCTAAGAGCAAGTCACGACGGCAACTACAGAGAAAAGAAGGCCACAACCAAGCTCAATCAGTCGAAAAAGCGGAAAAGCTTATAAGCCGTGCAAGATAAAACATCCCTGAAACACATCCAGCCAAAAACTGTACCACTTACCAGCAAAGAATATAAGTGTTCTAATCAGCTAAACAACACACACAGCCAAAGCTAAGCAAAACATCAAGTATTAATTACTGGTCACCTAGCAATCCATCCGACGCTGATGACTCTACTGGCCATGCAACCACCGAAACAGCTATATGTATCTGTACGCATAGATAGCTAGCATCCCTGCTATAAATAAACTGTACATCCAACTTTAAAATGTAGAAAGTAGAAACTGCATCAACCTCTTTGTGTATACCATTTTTCATCAACTAATCCAAGAACCTTGAGTGCATATTTTTCGTGTAATCCATCGAATAACAAGGCTCAACATGAAATGTGTTCTTGATTCTGCTGTTGTAAGTCCTAACTATGGTCTGTAACTTTGTACATGTCATATCTGGTCAACTGTTGTTTTGATGCCATGTCTATCCAGCATTTTACTCAAGCAATGGGATATTCTATATTTCTTATCTTTTTTGAGGCTTTGTTCAGAATATGCCATCTGTGTTGAATTATTAGTCAACGTTGAGTACATGAAGGTTGCTTTCGGCTTACAGTACCTCTAAAGGAAATTATGGTCAATAGCATAACATTTATCTGTGAGTCGCAGTTGCCAACCGATAGGAAAGAAGCGAAATGTGGAGTAAAGTGCGGAATTGCATCAGGTTAAATTTAATTCTAACACCAGCCCTGATAGAGCCGAAACTGCAACAACCTATATGCATACCAAACCGATAGAAAAGAAGCGAAAAGTGGAGTAAAGTGCGGAGTTGCATCAGGTTAAATTTAATTCTAGCACCAGCCCTGATAGAGTCATCAAAAGAAAAGACAAACACGAGGCCTGCTTCAGTGCGCCCCCCTAAGCCATATAAACATTAGAAACCCCGTATATTTTTCCGGTAGCTGGAGCTGACCCCGTATATTTTTCCGGTAGCTGGAGCTGACCCCGTATATTTTTCTGGTGGCTGGAGAACAATTTTGGGGAAAAGAGAGAAAAAGTGGGGGTGCTGGGGTTCGAACCTGGGTCTGACAGGTGAAGCGCACAGAGCAAAGCCACTAGGCTAGATGTTCCTCGATGATTCAGAATGCATACTTCATATAATATTATGAATTCTCGTGTCCTTCATGGAGCCTAACCCAGAGAAGATTTCCATCGCTTTAGACTCATTAATCATAGAAATTGAATACCAAATCATTCAAAATTAATTTTAAGAAATTAACAACACAAAATTAAAATATATATAAACCCATTTTCATGAAAAACTTGATGATTATAGCATAGTACTAAACATAAAAAATACAAGACATTGTGTGCATCTTGTATGCTCTCCTAGCGGGAGCATGGGGCGAGGCGTGGCCGGCGGTGGGAGCATCGACTTCTTTTCTTGCTATGCTCATTGAATCTCGGTAATTTGGACGGTGTCCAAAAGAACATATTGTATCGCTACGCTCGTATGGAATGTAACCTAATGTACCGCTCCTCCTCCTATAGGGCTAGGAAAAAATTATCTGTAAAAAGAAAAAGAGCTTCTCGAGCCAGACCGAGTCCAGCCAGGCTCGGCCCGAGGTCATTTTGGTTGAGTAAAAGGCAGCTCGGGTCGATCCATCGCTGTAGCGGGTCGACCCAAGCTCGGAGCGAGCTAAACAACTCGGTTCGTATATAGATCCAAACCATGCAATAAAACACTAGAAGATATAAACCTTGTAATGTAGACCAGGTACATGCAACTCTATTAAGTAGATCCACAACATGCATGCCTGCATGCCTTGATCGCCATCTAGACCTAAAGATCAAGCCCTAAAAATGTAAACCCATAGCAAAGGATAATGCAGACCCGAAACAAATATGCAAAAACAACCATCTAGGCACAAAACATGCAACCTAGTGATCTTGACCACTAATGCGATCAAATCCATATGTAGACCCAGAACATGAAATATAAGACATATGCAAAAATAACCATCTAAACTGAGAATGTGCAACATAGATATGAGTGTTGCATTTGGGTCCACATCTCCCAAAGGTGGTAGATACATACCTATATAACCTACAAGACATTTGGAACCACATGCACCGACACTAGACAACTTGATCTGGAACTATCCTCTGGTCCTACAACATACAACATCGCTGGAAGTGTTGCATGTTGGTCCATGTATCCCAAAGTTGGTAAGATATGTCTATGAGAGTGTTGCATGTGGGTCCACATGTCCTAGATGTGCTGGGGTTAAGATGGCTAGGGGTGTTGCATGTGGGTCCACATGTCCCAAAGGTTGTAGATAAATATAACCTACTAAACATTTGTAACCACATGCATTGGTAGTAGACAACCTGACCTAGAACTGTCATGTGGGTTCTACAACATACAACATAGCTAGAGTGTTGCATGTGGGTCCGCATATCACAAAGGTGGTATAATATGGCTATGAGAGTGTTGCATGTGGGTCCACATGTTCTAGATGTGTTGGGGTCAAGATGGCTAGGGTGTTGCATGTGGTTCCACATGTCCCAAAGGTGGTAGATACATACATATATGTCTTATTGGAAATTTAGAACCATATGCGCCAACACTAAACAACTTGGCCTAAAACTATCATGTGGATTTTACAACATACAACATAGTTAGGAGGGTTGCATGTGGGCTAACATGTCACAAAGGTGGTAAGACTGTCTATGAGTGTTGCATGTGGGTCAACATGTCCTAAATGTGATGGGGTTAAGATGGATAGGGGTGTTGCATGTGGGTCCACATGTCCCAAAGGTTGTAGATACATGTGAACTAGTGAACATTTGTAAGCACATGCAGCGGTAGTAGACAATTTGACCTAAAACTATCATGTGGGACCTACAATATACAACATAGCTAGGAATGTTACATGTGGGCCCACATATCCCAAAGGTGGTAAGATATGGCTATGAGAGTGTTGCATGTGAGTCCACATGTCCTATATGTGTTGGGATTAAGATGGATATGAGTGTTGCAGGTGGGTCCACATGTACAAAAAGTTGTAAAGGCTGCAGATACATATGACTACTAAACATTTGTTGAAAGGATCAAGTAGGTTGACTAGAGGGGGGGGGGGTGAATAGGCAACTACAAATTTTCTTTTTCTTTTAATACAAATTCGGGAATTGCTCAAATATAAGTTCTCTAGATATGCAACTAGATGAACAATCCTATATGATGAGCAATAAACAAGCTAGCAAGATATTCTACACAAGATAAGCTAGCAATACGAGTAAAGGAAGGTTAAGAGATAACCACCGGTGACGCGGAGATGTTCTACCGAAGTTCACTTCCCAATGGAAGCTACGTCTCCGTTGGAGCGGTGCGGAGTCACAAAGTGAACTCCGAATAGCCTTGATATGGCACACCGTATCTCCCTCGTGTTATCCTCCGATGAGGAGATCCACGAGCCACTATATGATGCCCTCGAGGTCGGCAACAAACCTTTACAAGGATGAGGCACACTCCACAACCGAATTGGAGGCTCTCACCAAATTCCCGCGGCTCCCAAAGCCACAAGAATCACAAGGCCGGGTCGCGTCTCCACAACTTAATTGGAGGCTCCCGGCTAATCCTTGTGGCTACCAAAGCCACAAGAATCACAAGTATCTTCTAGGTATCCAATGTATCAAGTTACACAAGATCTACAAGTGACTAGGTCGATGTAGACAAATCGGCTCGGTGGAGATGCGGATCTAGGGCTCCTCCTTCACTCCTCAAAGTATCAACGTGTTTGAGTGGTTGGAGTGGGAGCTCTAGTAGATTGAAGCTTGCAACAATGGTGGAGAGAGAGTGAGGAATCAAGCTTAGTCAACCGGAGGTAGGTGGTGGGGTATAAATACCCCTCCCAGAAATCTGGCCGTTGGAGCTGTAAACAGCCCGCAGCGGTAGTACCGGGCCTCGCCCGGTAGTACCGGCTGACAGGGAACTGACGGCCTGGCGCCAGACTGGTCAACGCCTTCTCCACGCGCGCAACGGTAGTACCGGACCGCCTGGTCCGGTAGTGCTCCCCACCCGGTAGTACCGCGCTACTACCGGGGCTACTACCGGATTAAATCGAACGAGTCCAGAGAGCATTTGGAGATCCGGTACTGGGCCCGGTACTGGGCCCGGTAGTTCCGCACGGCAGAACACCCGGTAGTACCGGGGTGAACCCGGTAGTACCGGCTGACGCAATGAAGACTGCTTCTCTTCCTTTTCTTGAGACAAAACCTGTGCAATATTAATTGATACAATCCTGCACACTTTTAGCACACACATTAGACATCTAAGTGTGTTGTCAACAAACATCAAAACACTGTGGGGAAGGATATGTCCTTTCATTTGTAACCACATGCACCAGCACTAGAACACTTGACCTAGAACTATCATGTGGTCCTACAACATACAACATAGCTAGGAGTGTTTCATGTGGTTCCACATATCACTAAGGTGGTAAGACTGCTGGGCTCAATAATGCTAGGAGTATTGCATGTGAGTCCACATGTGAGAAAGGTGGTAAGATATATCTATGAGAGTGTTGCATGTGGGTCCACATGTCCTAGATGTGCTGGGGTTAAGATGGCTAGGGGTGTTGCATGTGGGTCCACATGTCCCAAAGGTTGTAGATACATATAACCTACTAAACATTTGTAACCACATGCATTGGTAGTAGACAACCTGACCTAGAACTGTCATGTGGGTCCTACAACATACAACATAGCTAGGAGTATTGCATGTGGGTCCGCATATCACAAATGTGGTATAATATGGCTATGAGAGTGTTGCATATGGGTCCACATGTTCTAGATGTGTTGGGGTCAAGATGGCTAGGGTGTTGCATGTGGTTCCACATGTCCCAAAGGTGGTAGATACATACATATATGTCTTATTGGACATTTGGAAACATATGCGCCAACACTAAACAACTTTACGTAGAACTATCATGTGGATTTTACAACGTATAACATAGTTAGGAGGGTTGCATGTGGGTTAACATGTCACAAAGGTGGTAAGATTGGCTATGAGTGTTGCATGTGGGTCAACATGTCCTAAATGTGATGGGGTTAAGATGGCTGGGGGTGTTGCATGTGGGTCCACATGTCCCAAAGGTTGTAGATACATATGAACTAGTGAACATTTGTAAGCACATGCACCGGTAGTAGACAATTTGACCTAAAACTATCATGTGGGACCTACAATATATAACATAGCTAGGAGTGTTACATGTGGCTCCACATATCGCAAAGGTGGTAAGATATGGCTATGAGAGTATTGCATGTGGGTCCACATGTCCTAGATGTGTTGGGATCAAGATGGCTAGAGTGTTGCATGTGGGTCCACATGTCCCAAAGGTGGTAGATACATACATATATGTCCTATTGGAAAATTGGAACCATATGCGCCAACACTAGACAACTTGAGCTAGAACTATCATGTGGGTCTTACAACATACAACATAGTTAGAAGGGTTGCATGTGGGTCCACATGTCCTAAATGTGATGGGTTTAAGGTGGATAGGGGTGTTGCATGTGGGTCCACATGTCCCAAAGGTTGTAGATACATATGAACTAGTGAACATTTGTAACCACATGCACCAGCAGTAGACAATTTGACCTAACATAGCTAGGAGTGTTGCATGTGGGTCCACATATCCCAAAGGTGGTAAGATATGCCTATGAGAGTGTTGCACTGTGGTCCACATGTCCTATATGTGCTAGGATTAATATGGATATGGGTGTTGTAGGTGGGTCCACATGTCCCAAAGGTTGTAAAGGTTGTAGATACATATGAACTACTAAACATTAGTAACCACATGCAACAACACTAGAGCAGTTGACATAGAACTATCATGTGGGTCCTACAACATACAACATAGATATTAGTGTTGCATGTGTGTCCACATATCACAAAGGTGGTAAAATATGGGTATGAGGGTTGCATGTGGGTCCACATGTCCTAGATGTGCTAGGCTCAAGGATGCTAGGAGTATTGCATGTGGATCCACATGTCAGAAAGGTGGTAAGATATGTCTATGAGAGTGTTGCATGTGGGTCCACATGTCCTACATGTAGTGGGTTAAGATGGCTAGGGGTGTTTAGTGCGGGTGGATATGGTTCCAAATGTTTAGTAGGACATATATGTATATATCTACCACCTTTGAGACATGTGGACCCACATGTAACACTCCTAGCCATCTTGAGCTCAGCACATCTAGAACATGTGGACCCACATGCAACACCCTAGCCATCTTGACCCCAACACATTTAGGACATGTGGACCCACATGCAACACTCTCATAGCCACATCTTACCACCTTTGTGATATGTGGACCCACATGCAACAGTCCTATCTATGTTGTATGTTGCAGGACCCACATGATAGTTCTAGGTCAGGTTATCTACTGCCGATGCATGTGGTTACAAATGTTTAGTACGTTATATGTATCTTCAACCTTTGGGACATGTGGACCCACATGCAACACCTATAGCCATCTTAACCCCAGCACACGCCTAGGACATGTGGACCCATATGCAACACTCTCATAGACATATCTTACCACCTTTGGGACACGTGGACCAACATGCAACACTCCTAACGATGTTGTATGTTGTAGGACCGAGATAATAGTTTCAGGTCAAGTTGTCTAGTGCCGGTGCATGTGGTTCCAAATTTCTAGTAGGTTATATAGGTATGTATCTACCACCTTTGGGAGATGTGGACCCAAATCCAACACTCATATCTATGTTGCACATTCTCAGTTAGATGGTTGTTTTTGCATATGGCTTATATTTCATGTTGTGGGTCTGCATATGGATTCGATCTCATTTAGTTGTCAAGATCATTAGGTTGCATGTTTTCTGCCGAGGTGGTTATTTTTGCATATTTCATTCATTTCATGTTGTGGGTCTACATTATCCTTTGCTATCGGTATACATTTTTAGGGCTGCATCTTTAGGTCTAGATGGCGATCGAGGCATGCATGCATGTCATGGATCTAATTTTTAGGGTTGCATGTACTTGGTCTACATTACATGGTTTATATTTTCTAGTGTTTTATTGCATGGTTTGGATCTATATACAAACCGAGTTGTTCATCTTGCTCCGAGCTTGACTCGACCCGCTACAGCGATGGACCGAGCCGAGCTGCCTTTTACTCGACCGAAACGACCTGGGCCAAGCCTGGCCGACTCAGTCTGGCCGGAGAAGCTCTTTTCCTTTTGCAAATAAATGTTTTCCTATCCCAATAAGAGGAGGAGCGGTACATTAGGTTACATTCCATACGAGCGTAGCGATACAATATGTTCTTTTGGACACCGTCCAAATTACCGAGATTCAATGAGCATAGCAAGAAAAGAAGTCGATGCCTCGATGCTCCCATCGCCGGCCACGCCTCGCCCCATGCTCCCGCTAGGAGAGCATACAAGATGCACACGATGTCTTGTATTTTTTTATGTTTATTACGGTGCTATAATTATCAAGTTTTTCATGAAAATGGGGTTATCTATATTTTAGTTTCATATTGTTAATTTCTTAGAATTAATTTTGATTGGTTTGGTATCAATTTCTATGATTAATGAGTCTAAAACGATGGAAATCTTCTCTCGGTTATGTACGGTGTGCTCCATGAAAGACACGAGAATTCATAATATTATTCAAAGGATGCATTTTGCATCATCAAGGCACATCTAGCCCAGCGGCTTTCGTCTCTGCGCTTCACCCGTCAGACCCAGGTTCGAATCCCAGCAGAACCTATTTTGCTCTCTTTTTCCAGCTACCGCAAAAATATATGGGGTCAGCTACAGCTACCGGAAAATATACGGGGTTTCAACTTTAGGGTGGCGCACTGAAGCAGAAGCGGAAAAACACATAGCTGCAATGTATGCAGTACTGCAATCATGATAAAATCACCCCGGTGGTCACCTAGAATGCACAGTTTAAGTTTTAATCTAAGAAGAACTATGCTTGCAGATCAATTTATCAAAAGAATCTAAAAACATAGCTGCATGCCAGATCCTACACACACCTACGAACAACCTAGCCTGCAAATCATAAATCGTGATGATTCTCATTAAGCGCATACCTAATAATACAGAAGTTGCAGACCACATAGGACACACCTAAGAAGAACCGAACCTATAAGCACAAAATTGGTGAATCAGTAGAAGAACGAACCAAATAACAGTGGCAAAACACGAATCAACATATACTCGCGGGAAAAGACAGCCAGAAATTATCCCTCACCTCAACCTTCAGCCAAGGCAGCAGTCCTCATCACGGCAAGCACCAGCGACTTGCTTTTTCACAGCAGAATCATGGAGTAAGAACTAAGAACAGAGCAAAGGGGATGAAGAAACGCGGGCAACATGTGTCGCCCTGAAGAAATGATGAAAGGAACGCCGGTAGCAGCTACCCACCTTGGTTGCATGGAGAAGAGGTGGCGCCGGCATCTGGTTGGGTATTCCCTGGCGGCGGCGGCGGGCTGGACGGCGAGGACTGCTGGGGAAAACCTAGATCGGCTCTTCTTGACTTGCACTGGAGAGCTTCGCGTGGAGAAGAGGAGTCGCCGGCCTCCAATGGGCCGAACGATGGCGTCGGCGGCGGGCTGGACGACAATCACTGCTGGCTGAAACCCTAGATCAAGAAATGAGCATCTAGGATTCAGCAGCGAAGAGGTAAGGGACATATCGCCTTGGGACGACGAGCAGCAGGGCAGGGGCGGAGTAGGGCACCGCCTGCAGCTTCCGTACCCGGCGTCGCCTCCCGGTCCGCCACGCGCGTACGGCCGCCGTCCCGTCGCCATGGCCTGGACGTGAAATGATGATTCTACCCCTGGAGTTCGATCAAATCACGGCCCCTGCCACCGCGCTCCGATGTCCCATCCCCAGCGCTGGAGAGTGGACACACGGGAACGATACACCCCGCACACTGCCATGCGGGTCCCGGAAAAAACTAGGGCCACCAGCAGCGACTCAGAGAAGCTCCAGGCGGGTAGGAAAGGGCCGGCCGACCAGGGACATCTAGCAAATGGACGGCCAGGATTTCATCAAATGTCTATAGGATGGTCCAGAGTTGCTGAGCTCTCAGAAGCGCCATGTTCTGCCCAAGGATGTGATCTTTAGGGGTGTGTTCGGTTTCAGAACGAGGTGGAATGGAACGGTTCCATTCCACTAAAATGGAATGTCACGATGCCATTCCATTCCGGTGTTTGGTTAGGAAAATGAGGTGGAATGGAATGGGGAATGGAATGAGCCAGATTATTAAAGAGTGAGGTTATCGTTGTCATTAGGGACTAATAGGTATACAATATTAGTTAAGCCCAAAATCAACATCCATTCTCAACGGAGAGCACCCAGATCGATCCTTTATTCTAAAAAAAAGAGACCAAATCGATCCTTGCCGGCGTGCATCGATGCTCAGCCACCGCCATTTGCGGCTTCCCCGGCGCACCCGCCGCCTGCTTGGACAGCCGCCGCCACTCGCCGCCTGCTCCACCGGCGTCGCCGCTGCTTGCTCGCCTGCGCGGCCGCCTCTGCTCCGCTGGCGCCGCCGCTGCTTGCTTCGCCGACGTGGCCGCCTCTGCTCGAGGGAGACAGAGAGGAAGACACGACGAGGGAGAGAGAGAGAGGTTAGCGTCGCGAGAATAGGATTAGCCCACTCGTTCCACCTCGTCCGGCCGATTCGGCCGGACCGGTGCGTTCCGCATCTGGAGGGGATATTCCCTTTCTGGGAACCACTTCGTTCCATTCCACTTTCCAACTAAACACAGAACGAGCTCTGGGTGCGGAACCGTTCCATTCCATTCCACCTCTTTCTGAAACCGAACACACCCTAGATTGTCCAACTTTGGCACCAAAAGTTAGTGTTATGTGCAATTTTCTCGCGCAGAGGTCGAACCGCCGTAGGTTTTTTTATGGTTAGGTGGCTTTGTTTTTTGCACCAACTTCATGGCTATTCGACCGTGTCCTGCTTCTCCTCCATCTGCCACCTGCAGTCGTTCTTGTCAGAAAGGACTGACATGCAAAACAACTGATCAAGAATTGCAGCACATAACCCAAACCCCTCCATGCTCACCATCGAAGGACGAAAAAATGGTGGTACACATGGGAGAAAAGAAGCTATGAAAAAAATGGTCGATTGGCTTGTTGACGGCGCCATGACTCGGCGGACGATGATGAAGGCACGAGTGAACCCTAGGCTGACAGAAAGCACATGAGAAATAACGTGTCGACAAAACTAAAGAAACATCAAACAGAACGATATAAGTTCCCGGGAATACCGAACAAAAGAAAGGAGAACTTAAAAATCGGTAGCAACGCACTGCAATAAAGCGAACATAAGTGGAATGGCTGATAGAGAAAAGACACGAAAAAATCCGATGAGAAAATAAATTGGTGGGTCTACAATACCGAAGGGACACTTGTCGCCAGAATGGGCACACGACGGACGAAAATTTGGAGAGTCTACAATAACCAAATCGTTAGGATCGTGTCAAACTCCACAAATTTAATATAGGTAATATATGATACGGATTTACACGGATGACCCGATAAATCTCCATTTGCTAGCGCTTGATACGAACCCCCTAGAGAAATGTACTAATCCCTTTTCGCTACTCACAAAGATATTAGAGGGACATCTAAGTCTAAAAACTTAGAATCTAAAAAATTGATAAGAGTGAATGTTCAAATTTTATGAAATTTGAGGCATAAGAATCCAATCCATAGGAATTTTGATAGCACTACTCTTTTGATCCAAACGCAATTCATAGGAAAAATACGCAAGGACTGAAAAATCTTACAAAAATCTCAT
Organism: Poa pratensis; assembly: GCA_947311845.1. Classification (NCBI taxonomy): domain Eukaryota; kingdom Viridiplantae; phylum Streptophyta; class Magnoliopsida; order Poales; family Poaceae; genus Poa; species Poa pratensis. Next base: position 29,642,949 of record CAMZMU010000045.1, on the reverse strand, counting down.
GAGATTGCTTAATCTAAAGAGGCTCTAGGACTTGATGGCAAACGTGATTTTGTTTCAATTTCGTTTATATTATTATAATACTGAGAGTACTAATGTTACGTATGCTGACATGCGGGCCCACCTTCGAGAGGAATCCTCCCGGTCCTAGGCTTCGGCATCCTGGTCTGCCCCCTCGGCCATCGGCACCTTGTCACCTCTGCCGGTCCACCGTAGCCTTCAGCCCCTTCGTCTAGGGTTAGGTTAAAGCAAAACCGCCTCCGCGGGACTTCTAGAACCTTCCAGAAAGAGGGGCGCGATGTGGCACGAGGCGCGGCGGTCAGAGCGGAAGGTCCACGACCTCATGGACGCCGCGCGGCGCCGGGCGCAGCGGCGCGCCGCCTACCTCGCCCGCCGCCGCGGCGACCCGCACCAGTCCCTCCAGGTCTCCGGCGCGCGGTGCCGCGTCCACCGCGACGACACGCTCTACCAGGCTACCGAGGACCAGCAGGGATTGTGCGTGCCGCCGCTCTCTCACGCTCACTTTGTCTCTCCAGTTGATGTCACTGCGTTGCTATGTCGTTGCAGAAGCATGCTCGATTTTGGTCGGACTGGCTGGCTATCTGATAGGAGTGCCAGTGCACTATGATGGATGCCGATTATGTGTCCTGTCTTCCTGTTATTGTGCCACCAATAGATTCCTAGTGCTAGCAGTAAACTGGTAACAGTAGACAGGAATGGCTAGAGATTCATCTATTTGATTGGTGGCATCTGATACGCTCCCGCAGCATTTCCAATTTCAAGCCGTATGCTTGTATCATGAGATTACGCCAAATATACTTGCTAGAGCTGATTTGGTCGGTTTGATGGCGTGATGTAGTTGATGAAATGTGATTTTGTTGCCATAGTGTGTTGGATTCAGCCATGTATCGAAGGATAGATTGATTAGCTCCTTGCTGTCACTACTTTAGTTGTCTTGATTGGATTTGATTGTGTAGATGTTTAAAATTAGCCATGTGTTGCAGGAAGCCAGCAATTATGTTTTCCACATGCTGGTTAGACTGAATTATTCTAAACATCAATATTGTAGCTTAAAGAATGTTCCTCCTTGCTCTAAAGTATCAGCTACATTTATTCTTGCAGCGTAGTTAGAGAAGCGAGTTTATCACTAACAAAACTACCGTTTTTAAAGCATTTCGTTTGGTTTTATCTGAACTCTAGCCACTGTTATCTTACAAGTAATACGTGTTCATTCAAATGAACTTAAATCCACACAGCATTAGTGCATTCACCAGGAGCTGTATTGTCTAGATATATCTGCTTGTACATGAACCAAACATAGGACCTGCTGGGGTTATAGGACTGCTGGAAGTACAGTACATTACCCTAAACAACTCATCTGGCATGTGTTGGAGTCCTACGATAGTAGGTTCAGTTCGAATTTTGTTTAACATGGCAATAACATGGGCTAACATATAGCTCTGATAGAAGTTTTGAATGTATATATACATGACAATAACATGGCAAGTTTGCTTGGATGGTATTACTTATGTGCCGTACTTATTGTATTGTAGGATACCGTGGAATGGGAAACAAGATATTTTGATTGACAGGTATGTATTATCTGTAAGCTTAAACCATGTCAAGAGCAAGAAAGTTGATATTTATTCTATTGATGTGCAGATTTGATGGCCGTGCACTACTTGATTTCATCCGTGACTCTAGCTCTCGGCCTTTTCGAGCTCAGGAAAAATCTGAAGAAGATGAAGAATTAGAGGAATTTGTTAATTTTGAACGTTACCGGGACTTGATTAAGCATCGTCGTAGAGGATGTCGGTACCTTTTTGGTTTCTCTGTTTTGTTGCCGTCGTTGTAGGATTTGCTGTCCCTTCTTCTGTTTGCTTACTTATTTATAGGTTCACCATATGTACTTCTGTTCTTTTTTCTATATCTGGGAGAGCCTACCCCAACTTGTTTGGGAATGAAAGGCTTTGTTGTTGTTGTTTTTGTTGTTGGGAGAGGATCCTACTTTTCTATCTCTCTAGTCTTTTCACTTCCTAATGTTAGCTACCCAAACAGTTATTTTCTTTTTTCCTCCGCAGTTTCTGATGAGGCGGGTTTGCAACATGTTGCGCAAGAGTTGGAAGCAAAAGCTATTCTTCCCTTCAGCTTTGAGAAGTAAGTCTACTCTTCCACCTTTTATCTCTTAGTCTTAGTTATTTAAAAGGATATCCTAAGTGATGCTCAAAGGAGTTGAAGTAGATTGCTTTCTGTGCCGTACCATATAAAGCTTGCAAACGCTCGTGCCAGTTCTAAGTTGAACAGGGGGTGAAAACAGAGTTTTGACATAAATAGAGTAAATAGGCCTTGTTATAGAGTTACACACGTATAGTTTTCACTGAAGAATCGAGCCCTGCTAGAATGAAAAAAAAAAATCCATGTTTTGGGTGTGCCAATATGAGCATTAGCGTTGAAAATTCGTGGAATGAGCCAGCTGAGGGAAAAAGTTGCCTCTGTTGCAAGTTTTACGTGGTTTATAATACTTAATTATGTAAAAAGGATAAACATAATCAAATTTATTAGCTTGTTGTCCATATATAGGTCAAATGTTCATCAAGTTAGCGTGTAAGACAAGCTAAAAAAACCGGCATTTGGTGGACTAGCTGCATGAACAAGCCTATCAATGGAAATACCATCTGTAAAGTTTTTCCATTTCGCTGAAGTAAACCAGAGTTATCTGTAAACGTGTACAATGTAAATGAACATAACTGAAGGTGACTGTGTTTGTTTTTAGTGTAAATTATACAAAATTACACATAACAGTAAAACTTTCTCAACTAAATAGTGTATGCCAGATTTTATTAGAAAACCATTTTTGTGAGATGGAAATTTCAGTTTGAGTTTTCTCTTGTGGAATTTTTCTATTACATATGTTATTTTGTGAAAGATACTCCTGTTTGTATTATTTGGTGTAATTAACATTGTTGCCATGATGAAAATATATCTAGATTAGTTAGGCCTTATATTTATTAGGCCTGCCAGTTTTTTCATTGGTTCCAGTTTTCTCAGTTATTTTTCTTGTTTCCGGCAGACCTCAATCCTCACAGGCTCCAGCCAGCAAAGGTGCATATTCGCAGGTTGGATACTCATATAAAGGGGACGGAAATGAAGATTCTGATGATCTAAATAGTGACGATGAAGATGAAGAGGAAGAAGATGATGATGACAAGGACTTCAGTAGCGATGATAGCAGTGATGAGCGAATGGAAAACTTGGCTAAGGAATTTGGCGTAAAAAGATATAACTGGCTTGTTTACATGGATAAAAAGGTTAAAGAAGAGGAGAAACGGCAGAAAGAAATTATTAAAGGCGATCCATCCATCGTTAGTACTTCATATCTTCAGATAAGTGTCTCTTTATTTCCCTTTTGTAAGAACTAACATAAGAAATTATACAGAAAAAGTTGAGTAGAAGAGAAAGAAGGAAGGCTTCTCAATCTGAGAGGGAAAGAGATAGGGATGCAGTACGTTCTGTTGGAAGGGTATCTTATCACGACCCTTATAGGTAACGGTGCCTATCAGCTTTTGAATGTGAAAAGATAATAATGTGGCCATTGTGTTGACTACCATTTTGAGTGCTTTAACGTCATATATTATAATTAAGGGAACAAAGGAGAAGCCCTTCATATGAAGCATATTCAAGGGGCAGACGGTATGCTACTATGCTTTGTGTTAACTGGAACAATTTTCTAGCAAAGTTTTTTTCTTTGCTTGACCTGCATAATATTTCGTTTGACAGATCAAGGTCACGATCAAGATCACGTTCACCTTCATATTCTAGACGTCAAGCCCGTGGTTCACAGGGTGAAAGTAACTATCGAAGCAAGGCGAAGCCTCCAAGAGTTGAATACATTACTGAATTTGGAGGTTCAGAAGACACCAGTGCCCTGAAAGTTACAGGGATCTCCCCGCCTTCATCTCCAATACGAGTTGGCATACCTAACCGGTCGGGGAACTCGACCTTTAATATTTGCAAAAAGATGCATTGGACTGTCGTTTATCTGCTGCAGCATACTGGCATGGTCTTGTTATCGTAAAGTTAAATATGTCAGGACTAGGATAGGTGAAAGACATGGTTATTATGGTATTTCTATGGCAGTGATGGTTGGTTTGTAGATAGATATTTGATGGAAGAGCCTGTATTATGTCGTTTACTCAGAAGGAATAAGATATAGACTACATTACACCTACCATCAGATGTGGAGCGTCTGACCTAAGTATCTTTGCTCCTACATTATTTTCATAACACTCCTTCATTCTTGCAGGTCATCAGGTGTCCAAATTCTGGAGGCACTTCACAGTGATCCTGCATCTTCTGTGTCTGTGGAACAGGAAAAAAGTGCTAAAATTTTGAAACCACCTATCAGGTTTGTCAACACGGTTACAACCTTATGAAGAGAGCAGCTGTATGTGCAATCAAGTTGCTTGTGATTGTGTATTTGCCTAGAAGGCTTTAGTCCATTTTCGCAGTCATTATACACTTCCTATCCTTGAGCACATAATCTGGTACCAGGATAGTTATGTCTATTTTCAGTCTTAACAGGCATGTACTAACCATTGATGTATTTCTGGTTGACAGCACACCATCAGCACTAGCGAAACTAAAGGGTGCTTCTGGAGTTGGTAAAACTCCCCAGGCTGAAAAGAAAGAAACACCACAAGAACGTCTTAAAAGGATAATGAGCAAACAGCTTAACAAGCAAAGTATGTCTTCATTACACCTTTTCGTTCTTATCTGCATTAGTACCTTGCGCAGTGCTAATCATGTATCTTCAAATGTACTTGTGCTAAGCTTTTGTTTGTCCCTACAGTTAAGAAAGATACTGCTGCTGAGACTGCAAAGAAACGAGAACAGGAACGACAAAGGCAGGAAAAACTTGCAGAAGTAGGTCGATACAGGCGCCGTAGCAGGAGTAGAAGTATTAGCCGTTCTCCACCACCAAGGTACTCGAATCAATCCCTTTCACCTTCGGTGTTAAGTTTTCTGGTTGGCTGAGGACTACAATAGAAGTTTGCTTGCATTGTCTTTCTACACAATGCAAGCGGTTTGCATATTGATGATTTTGCCGAAAAAGTATTTCTAATCTTTAAGATGACCACCAACCTCAGCATGATATGATTTTGTTAAGAACACCAGATGTTTACTGTTCCAAAGATCATATGCCATGTGGTAGCAAGAGTAATGATGCCATGATGGTTCCATGTGCAGAAAGCGACATTATAGCAGAAGCCGTAGTAGGAGCAGGAGCCCAAGAAGACACCGTTCACGTTCAAGCTCACCCTCTCGCTCTCCAAGGTAATTTATGGTAGATGTGTGTATGTTGAAGAAAGATTTTAGGATGTATACTTACCATCTGAAGAGTGGTCACACTGCAGGTACAGAAGCAGATCAAGACACTGAAAGTATCTCAGCCAGCTCCTTGGTTGTCTTCGGTGTGTGTTGCTTCAGTTTTATTTACTTTCGCTTTTAGTTTATGTACCCATCAGTGAAACCCTGGATCCCAACATTGTTGGTAATGTGTAAAAACAACTAGTGTATTTTCATATTATCAGCAAAAGACGGCATATTATCGTCCAAGTGGTGGGTGGTTCGCTTGGTTAATTTTTTATTACGTGGGAAGTGGTGTTGACAGATTATGTGGTACCAGATGCACTGTGTATTTTTTTTTTTTTTTGATAATGCACATACTTGTATTAACCAGATTGAAACAGATTACAGATCGACATACAAGCAAGGAAAAGAACAGAGAAAACACAAGAACAGCAAAGCTGACTCCACCCATCTTCAACCTCGAGGTCACCAGACGCGCAGATCCTTCACCGTCCGCCGAAGAGACCCGCCGCCAGGAGCACCTACCGTTGGAGCAGAAGAACTCCTAACCCGAAGGATTTGAAAAACCGCAGTAGCCACCAGCTCCGTGGAGCTGAATCTGAAGACGCAGCAGCAGTATCGGCCGGGGGGCCTCCCAAGCTCGCACTGCTCCTGGCGGCGGGTCTCTTCGGAGTGAAATAGTTTACCTGAACGGTCTTGTGCACGTGAGGGCTTCAACGGCCTCCTGACGTGAATGCCGGCTCCACGTTCGTCTGCACGTGCGAGTTAAACGCCATTACCTAGTATTATTACCTAGTAGATATATAAAGGGAGGTGAGATCCGCGCGCTGAGAGCGCTCCAGGTACTGTAGCGTCGCGGGAAGCTACAGTACCCGACGCTACAGTACGCGGAACACTGTAGTTTTTTTTTTGCGGAAAACATCCTCATCTCACAGAGAGCTCTCGCAACACTGTAGCATTTTTTTTTCCCTCTCAGAAAATATTCTCAGCTCACATTTTCCAAAAATTATATATATGAAATATACGCGTCGACGAATAGGTTTCATCCCCGTTATCGGTTTCGATTTTGGTCGACCCTAACTCCCCAATTTTGGAACCAAATTCGCACAAACATTTGACGAATTTTATCAAATTTTTTTGCAGAGAAATCTCCACGTTTTCTAAAAATTATATACACGAAATATTTTTGGCAAATTCTGTCAAATTTCTTGCAGAAAAGTCCCCGCGTTTTCCAAAAATTATATACATGCACTATATGCGCGTCGCCGTAGTATTTGTTTTCCAAAAAGACCCCGCGTTTCCCAAAAATTATATACACGAAATATATGCGCGCCGACGAGTAGGTTCCATTCCCGTTATCGGTTTTGATTTTGGTCGATTCTACCTCCTCAAATTTGGATCCAAATCCGCTACAGTACCTGACGCTACAGTACGCGGAACACTGTAGTTTTTTTTTTGCGGAAAACATCCTCGCCTCACAGAGAGCTCTGGGTACTGTAGCCCCTATGCTACAGTACCCCCGCAACACTGTAGCATTTTTTTTTCCCTCTCAGAAAATATTCTCAGCTCACATTTTCCAAAAATTATATATATGAAATATACGCGCGTCGACGAATAGGTTCCATCCCCGTTATCGGTTTCGATTTTGGTCGACCCTAACTCCCCAATTTTGGAACCAAATTCGCACAAACATTTGACGAATTTTATCAAATTTTTTTGCAGAGAAATCTCCACGTTTTCTAAAAATTATATACACGAAATATTTTTGGCAAATTCTGTCAAATTTCTTGCAGAAAAGTCCCCGCGTTTTCCAAAAATTATATACATGCACTATATGCACTATATGCGCGTCGCCGTAGTATTTGTTTTCCAGAAAAGACCCCGCGTTTCCCAAAAATTATATACACGAAATATATGCGCGCCGACGAGTAGGTTCCATTCCCGTTATCGGTTTTGATTTTGGTCGACTCTACCTCCTCAAATTTGGATCCAAATTCCGCTACAGTACCCGACGCTACAGTACGTGCGGAACACTGTAGTTTTTTTTATCCTCGCCTCACAGAGAGCTCTGGGCTGTAGCGCCATATGCTACAGTGCCCCAACACTGTAGCATTTTTTTTTCTCTCATAAAATATTCTCAGCTCACATTTTCTAAAAATTATATATATGAAATATACGCGCGTCGACGAATAAGTTCCATCCCCGTTATCGGTTTCGATTTTGGTCGACCCTAACTCCCCAATTTTGGAACCAAATTCGCACAAATATTTGACGAATTTTATCAAATTTTTTTGCAGAGAAATCTCCACGTTTTCTAAAAATTATATACACGAAATATTTTTGGCAAATTCTGTCAAATTTCTTGCAGAAAAGTCCCCGCGTCTTCCAAAAATTATATACATGCACTATATGCGCGTCGCCGTAGTATTTGTTTTCCAGAAAAGACCCCGCGTTTCCCAAAAATTATATACACGAAATATATGCGCGCCGACGAGTAGGTTCCATTCCCGTTATCGGTTTTGATTTTGGTCGACTCTACCTCCTCAAATTTGGATCCAAATTCACACAAACATTTTCGCAAAATCTGTCAAATTTCTTGCAGAAAAGTCCCCGTGTTTTCCAAAAATATATATATATGAAATATATGCGCGTCGTCGAGCAGGTTCCATCCCCGTGATCGGTTTCGTGCTTTGTCGGGTCTAACTCCTCAATTTTGAATCTAAATTTGCACAACCATTTGACGAATTTTGTCAAATTCGCATTTACTTTAACATTTTATTATGTTTTATTATGTCACTATAACAAAACATTTCATACATAAAATTTCTCTTAAAGGGCGCGGCGTGTCGTCGCGCCGAATTCACTAGTAAACTATTATCTCCCCGGTCAACAATGTTGAATCATATCATCTACAAAGAAACATGAGCGCTCAAGAATCATTGGCGAATCATGAGGAAGGAATCTTGCCGAATGGTCCAACCTTCAACCTTGGAAAGTTTCCACTTCCTCTCTTGTTGACTCTCCGAGCACCAAAGACTATTTCTGAATTAGTTCCAAGCGCGATGAGCAGTCCACTACAGTCATATGACACTACAACTTCCTTTTTTTATAAAGCAAAATAAGAAAAATGGGCGTTGTTGAATTGAACACCACACGCAACATCAATATGGTTTCCCGTTAGGTCAAACACGTAGGCCGAATCACGGGATCGAACGGGGCCATCGAGCATATAACAATGCCTTGCTGCTTGCTTAATTTGATACTGGAGGCCTCAAACCGTGGATCATTTCCAGTCCACTCTCTTCCTTGACTCCCTCCCTGCACACCAACCGCCGTCTCTATATAACAAGCTCAAGTAGGTGTTACTAGCAAAGCTACGAGGAGGAGCTGATCAGCGCACACAGGAGATCAACAAATGGCGCCACCACGGAGCGCCGCTGATACGGCCGAAGCCGACCGAGTCCGGCTGCACGAGATGGGGTACAAGCAGGAGCTCAGGCGGGGGATTAGCATGGCCTCCAACGCCGCCTTCTCCTTCTCCATCATCTCCGTGCTGATGGGCGTCACCGCGACCTACAACACGGGGCTGCGCTACGGCGGGCCGGTGTCCATGACGCTCGGCTGGCTCGTAGTTACCTAAAGGAGGCTGAAATCCTCGCGCTGAGAGCGCTCGGGCACTGTAGCGTCACGCAAAGCTACAGTGCCCACCACCTCTTCACCGTCGATCGCACATCCAATGGTCCACACGGACGGTCCCCGTGGCATTTTTACACGGAAGTCCTCAAGTTTTTGAAAATAACTCCGCATCCCACAACTCCGCGCTACAACGGACTTCTTTGCAAATACCAAAAACAATGGGGACCTAACTGCAAAACCATCACACTTCCCCTCCACCCTTCTCTCTCCCGCGCGGCGCCGAGGTCACCGCCGCCGCCGACTGATACGTCTCAAACGTATCTATAATTTTTGATGTTCCATGCTGTTATTATATCAATTGCTACATGTTTTGGGTATACTTTATATCATTTTTATGCATTTTCTGGGACTAACCTATTAACAAGATGACACAGTGCCAGTTCCCTGTTTTCTGCTGTTTTTGGTTTCAGAAAATCTATTAAGGAAATATTCTCGGAATTGGACGAAACAAAAGACATCGTCAATAATATCACGAGGAGATCACGGAGTACAAAGGGGAGTCGGAGCAGACCCACCAGGGGGCCACGCCACACTAGGGCGCGGCCCAGGGTGGGCCCGCGCGCCCCTATGGCGTGGTGGCCCCCCTCGGCCACCGACGCCGCCTCTTCGCCTATATATTCTCCGCGACGCGAAAACCCTATTACGGTCGATCATATTCCACGAAAAGTTCCGTCGCGGCCGTCATCGTCAATCTCAGATCGGAGGAGTTCTGAAGCTCTTCCCGGCACCCTGCCGGAGGGGAGATCATCACCGGAGGGCTCTACATCACCATGCCTACCTCCGGAGTGATGCGTGAGTAGTCCACCCCTGAACTACGGTCCATAGCAGTAGCTAGATGGTTGTCTCTCTACCTTGTGCCTCCATATTTAGATCTTGTGAGCTGCCTAACATGATCAAGATCATCTTATTGTAATGCTAGATGTTGTGTTTGCTGGGATCCGATGAATATTGATACCATGTTTATTCAAGTTGTTTATCTATGTGCTCTTGATCTTGCACGCTCTCCGTTGCTAGTAGATGCTTTGGCCAAGTAGATGCTTGTGACTCCAAGAGGGGGTATTTATGCTCGATAGTGGGTTCAGTCTCTAGATATCTGGATCAGTGACAGAAAGGTCTAAGATGGTAGATGTGCTGTTGCTACTAGTGATAAAATATTGGTGCAGTGTCCAAGGGCACTTGTCACTACTATATACACTACTATATATAATAGCGTGAAGAGAATCGCACTGTAGCGTGATACAGTAGCACAGTAGCTACAGTGCAATTTTTTTTTGCAGAAAAAGAAAACCTTCATAAATCTCCGAAAATTATATACATGAAATACATGCGCGCCGACGAGTAGGTTCTATTCTCGTGATCGGTTTCAATTTTGGTCGAGTCTAGATCCTTAATTTCATATCTAGATTCACACAAACATTTGACAAATTTTGTCCATTAACAAGATGCCACAGTGCCAGTTCCCTGTTTTCTGCTGTTTTTGGTTTCAGAAAATCTATTAAGGAAATATTCTCGGAATTGGACGAAACAAAAGACATCGTCAATAATATCACGAGGAGATCACGGAGTACAAAGGGGAGTCGGAGCAGACCCACCAGGGGGCCACGCCACACTAGGGCGCGGCCCAGGGTGGGCCCGCGCCCCCCTATGGCGTGGTGGCCCCCCTCGGCCACCGACGCCGCCTCTTCGCCTATATATTCTCCGCGACGCGAAAACCCTATTACGGTCGATCATATTCCACGAAAAGTTCCGTCGCGGCCGTCATCGTCAATCTCAGATCGGAGGAGTTCTGAATCTCTTCCCGGCACCCTGCCGGAGGGGAGATCATCACCGGAGGGCTCTACATAACCATGCCTGCCTCCGGAGTGATGCGTGAGTAGTCCACCCCTGGACTACGGGTCCATAGCAGTAGCTAGATGGTTGTCTCTCTACCTTGTGCCTCCATGTTTAGATCTTGTGAGCTGTCTAACATGATCAAGATCATCTTATTGTAATGCTAGATGTTGTGTTTGCTGGGATCCGATGAATATTGATACCATGTTTATTCAACTTGTTTATCTATGTGCTCTTGATCTTGCATGCTCTCCGTTGCTAGTAGATGATTTGGCCAAGTAGATGCTTGTAACTCCAAGAGGGGGTATTTATGCTCGATAGTGGGTTCGGTCTCTAGATATCTGGATCAGTGACAGAAAGGTCTAAGATGATAGATGTGCTGTTGCTACTAGGGATAAAACATTGGTGCAGTGTCCAAGGGCACTTGTCACTACTATATACACTACTATATATAATAGCGTGAAGAGAATCGCACTGTAGCGTGATACAGTAGCACAGTAGCTACAGTGCTTTTTTTTTTTTTGCAGAAAAAGAAAACCTTCATAAATCTCCGAAAATTATATACATGAAATACATGCGCGCCGACGAGTAGGTTCTATTCTCGTGATCGGTTTCAATTTTGGTCGAGTCTAGATCCTTAATTTCATATCTAGATTTACACAAACATTTGAATTTTTTGTCCAATTCGTCGCACTCGGTCATCTGTTTGAATTTTCATTTCACAAGTAGATGTATATCACCCTATATAAATCGGCCCTCGGAATAAAACTTTCTACAAAAAAGTCCCCGCACGCCACTTTTTGTAGAAAAGCCCTCACGTTTTTCTAAAAATTATAAATCGGTCTCCCGACCAAAAAATATAAATCGGCCCTCCAGAATAAAACATTTTAGAAAAAAGCCCCGCTCCCCGCTCGCCACTTTTTGCAGAAAATCCCACGTGTTTTCCAAAAAAAAACCTAACTATATATAAAAGCTTGAAGGATCCGCAGCACTGTAGCTACTACAGTGTAACAGTAGCTACAGTAGCTACAGTGCGCGGATCCGCGCCCGCGCCGTCCAATCTCAATCCGACGGCTCCACGTTGACGTGCCCATGGTCGTTTTACGAAAAACAACCCGCCAAATCCAGAAATTACTCCCGCAGTCCACAGCTTCCTCGAAGAGAGGGACCTAAACGTAGTTTCCGAAAATCCAGGGACCCCATTGGAAAAACATCCACAAATCCCCCTCCTCCTCTCTCTTCTGCGCGCCCGCGATGTCGCTGGCGCCGCCGACGCGGGCCCTCGCCGCTCCGGATCTCCCCGTCCAAATCGAAGGACACGGCGACCTCCGCCGTCGTGCGCTCTCCCTCCTTGCCGACGGCCACGTCTCGAAACGCTGGAACCTCGCCGGAATCGACGCGGGCATGCTCGCAGGCCGCCGCCACATTCTTCCTCGCCGCCGGCGGCTCCGGTGACTAAATGGTCCGAGCCGCCGCCCGTTCTGCTCCTTTCCACATCCTCTGAGTCTCTGCGTGTCCCCAGGCCGTCGCGCGTGCTCGCCTCCTCGAGCGCAAGCTCGGCAGGCACGACCGCGTCCGCCGCCGGCGGATGACGTCACGCGTTGACGTCAGCGCGTGCCCCCACCTGTCGGCTTTTTAACATTTTCAGTAATTACATAAAACCCTGCCATGTGGGCCCTACCTGTCAGACATTCAATAATTACAAAAATGTTAAAATTTGTATAATTCATATCTTTTAGCCTGTAATTTAGAAAAATGCAAATTATATGTCAAAATTTGCAGAAAAATGAAAGCTTTGCAACCACTGCATCTTCATGCATGATTAAGCAGCTTTGAACAATATTTACTTAGAAGAATTAAAATACCATTTTATGTTTTAAGAATTTCTATAATATATTTCGCCCAATTATTTTGAGTCCATTTTGTTTTAAAACCTCAGGACCATCATATACAAACATTTTTGAAAATAAATTTGTTTTCCAATCCTAACGTGTTAGTATATTTTGGGACGAAATTTACGTTGCATCGGCATTTTCCGACAATAATTGATTTTCCCCGTGGCGACATCCTCAACGTGCACCTAACGTGTTAGTATATTTTGGGACGAAATTTACGTTGCATCGGCATTTTCCGACAATAATTGATTTTCCCCGTGGCGACATCGTCAACGTGCACAACAATATTATTTCATCTCCTATTTTCTTAATTACTAACCATATTCCAACATTATTGTCCATTATAAATTTCAAGACAGAAAATTCTCAATCTCCTCATCAATAATTTCCAGTCGATAATATTTAACCGCAACAGACAAATTAATGGGAATGGTGAACAATGCCTTCAATTTTATTTCAAATTTCAATTTTTTTCCCAAAATATTTTCAGAAATTGTTAAACTTCTGCCATGTGGGACTACCCTATTTAAATAATTTCCAAAAAAATGTTACATGCTGCAAAGAAACAAAAAAAATCAAAAACTATTTCAAATTTGTAAACATGTAATTTCCCTGTAAAATTTATAAATATCTAAATGTTTTCGTAGATATTTGAACAATAACTCCAAATCTATTTCAAATTTACAAACATATATACAAAAAAAATACTTTAGAATATAATCACAATTCAAATTTGAGTACTTCAACATTTTAAATGCCTTCAACATTCGAGCAGTTGACAAACGTAAAACTAATTCAAATATGCAACATTTTCCAAATTTAACACATTTTCCAACTTGAACAACTTAGAAATGTATTTTCATTTTTTAAAATTTCCAGTAGTTCAAAATATGAACAACTTTTAAATACGTATACTTTCAAATTTAATTTTTTTACACCACGGCATTTCTTCTCTACCCATCGAAAAAATACAAAAAAAAATGATTTTTTTAAACACCAAAGTATTCCTTCTCTTACCGACAGTTTAATCCACCGAACATTCTCACGCTAACAAACAGAGCTAACAACCACACAGGCACGGCATTAGACGCGCTAAGTTACCTAGTCTTGTATTAGAGCATCTCCACTACTCGCGGCGGCCAAAATGGCGGCCAAAGTCCTTCCGGACGGTGCCCATGCCTTTTGCATTTGGGTGCCGTTGTCTAAATCATTTTTTGTAAAATAAAATTTCGGTGAATTTCATTCAAACTTTAGGAAAGATTACATTTTTGAATGAAATTTAAATAAACCTAATCTAATGGCGGCGCTTGAAGGCGAAGTAGGCGTCCTCCTCCTTCTCCTTCTTGACGCCGGCGCCGCCACTGCTGGTGCCTGCGCCGCCATCCTCCTTGACGTGGCTAGGGCCTGCGCCGTCGCCGGTGAGGTCGAAGAAGGGCACGTCCTTGAACTTGGCGTGCTCGAACACCGACCACGCGCAGGCAGCGGGCCCGTCGAGCGGCGGTATGTCGTCCATGGACGCGGCGACGACAGCCTGCGTGATGTCGTCCTCGTTCGTGCCGTCCTGCGCCGCCATGAGCTCGGTGAAAGGACAAGGATGTCGCCTAGAGGGGGGTGAATAGGCGATTTAAAACTTTTCCGGTTTAGACTTGATAAATGCGAAATAAAACTAGGTGTTTTAATTTAACAAGCATACAACCTAAATATACTAGGTTCACCAATGTGCACCAACAAGTTATGCTAAGCAAGACAAGTAAACAAGGTGATAGCAAGATATAGACTTCAAGCACGCAGGCTATCACAATGTAAATTGCATAAGTAAAGAGCTCGGGTATAGAAATAACCGAGGCACGCGGAGACGATGATGTATTCCCGAGTTCCTCCTTTTTAGGAGAGTACGTCTCGTTGGAGGGTGTGAGTTTCAAACTCAAGATGCCACAAAAGGCCTCACCCTATTCTCCGATGAACCTCGCACAAAAGCTCGGTTCACCTTCCACTATTAATTTCCTTTTGGGCGAAAATCGAGTCCCTTACAAAAATCTTGAGGCACAACTCACAAAAGGATTGGGAGCTCCCAAGTGACCACAAAAGGTCCCAACTAGCCACAAAAGGCCTTGACCACAAAAGGCCACACGAACACCGTCTAGGGTCCAACGACCCAAGAGTAACAAGCTCACAATTTTCACTTCTACGAATTCTCGTGGAGAGAGCAAACCGATGCAACAAAATGCAATGGCAAGAACACAAGAAGTGCTCAAGTCCTTCACTCTCAAATCCCACCAAAAGCAAGTAATGCTTATGGGGGGAGAAGAGAGGAAGAACAAAGAAGAACTCAACAGATGAAACTCCAAGATCAAGATCTACTAGGTTCTCCTCACTTAGAGGAGGAATGGATTGGTGGAATTGTAGATCTAGATCTCCTCTCTCAAATCTCTCAAAGATATGCTAGAATCATGTGAGGAATTGGGAGAGGGGCAAGCTTTCCAAGGTCAACAATGGTGGGAGAGAGAGAAAACCAGCAGCTCAAGGTTGAAGAAGGGGAGGGGTATTTATAGCCCCTCCCACGAAAAGAGCCGTTGCAGGAAACTTACACCGGAGACTCTGGTCCTGGAGGGCCGGAGACTCCGGCCTGGGCGGAGACTCCTAACCCCGAGGGGGCGGAGACTCCGGCCCCAACCGGAGACTCCGGGGTCACTCCGGACCAACTCCGGGCCGAAGGCAGAGAGCGCCGACTTGTGGAGCTCTTCGCTCCAAAACTTGATGGGCTGGAGACTCCGGCCCCTGAGCACCCCTGAGGCCGGAGACTCCGGTCTAGGCAAAACAGCAGCAAAACAGCAAAACCTGAAATGCAATAACTTCCTCGTTCGAACTCCAAATCAGGTGAAACCAATTTTGTTGGAATGGTAACGACAAGAGCTAAGTTGACACACATGGGAAGGTGTGAAACTTTCCTCACGGATAAACCGATAATATTTCAACACGAAAACACAACAAGTTTTTCGTACGAAATCCGTTTTCGGAGAACTTGGGCTTATCATGAAGGTCACAACAAGCACCAAAACCCAACAAGGAGAAGAACCAAAATAAGAAGCAAGAAAGATGATATGCCAAGTATGCAAAGGTTTGAGCTCTTCACAAAGATGCGATCAAGTTACTCACTTGAGAGCCCCTCTTGATAGTACGGCATCTATCCTATAACCCGGTCTCCCACTAACACGATGAGACCGGTAAAATAAAACCCTATCAAGATCATACCTTTACCTTGCGCATTCCACTTGAGTTAGATGATGACGATCTTGATCTCTTCAAGTGTACCACCTTTTTTGATTGTGCTTTGCTTGGTGAAGACTCACATATTGCTCCCCCATACACCAAGATGGGAGTGCCTCTCTTAGGAACATCTTCACTTGACCATTATCTCCAAATGAGTTGCAAGATTCAAGCATATGATATCTTCTAGATGCCCATCTTGAACTTGCACATCTCAATCTTGATGACGATCACCACTTGACGTCATCCTCCATGAGCTATAAGAAATTTTTCTTTTGATGCAAGCCCATGGAGAGATACCTAACCCCAACAAAAGAATGCCACACACACATAATGGGTTAGTTCACAAAGCTATATGGACAATTTCTTACCATACCATTGGATCACATGATCCCACATGGTATATCATTTAGCTTTGTGTGTTGATCAACTTGAATCCACTCTTTGCACTTAGTCTTGATCAACCTTGTATCTTTTCTTCTTCTTGATCATATCAAATATGTCCATTATAATCAATGATCTTGATGGCATACAACCTTGAATCAAACACATGGAGTTCAAGCGATGCCTATGAACAAACCTATAAGAATATTTCAATACAAACATTAGTCCATAAGGATTGTCATTAATTACCAAAACCACGCATGGGGCAACATGCACTTTCACTCGGCCATGAGCGGCGACAGCTCCGGCTCTGCCTTGACCTTCATCTGCTCCGGCTTCGGCGTGAGCAGAGGCGAGGTGCGGAAGCGGGAGCGGGAGGAGGAGGCCGCCGCACGCGGTGCCCATAGGTTCGCCGGAGGAGGAAGAGGAACCGCCGGTGCCTGGAGCAGCGATCCGCCGTTGCGGATGTGCTCCATGACGGCATCGAGCGTGCGCCCGGGCATGCCCCAGAACACCTCGTGCCCGACGACGTTCTTGTCCCGCGGCACTGGTCCAGTGCCATCCCAGCGGTTCATCTCCTCGTCGAAAAGGCGCTGGAACTCCGCCTCGTAACGGGCATGGTTGGCGGGTTCTCCGGGTCCCAGCGCGGGTCCTCGCGCATCTCCGGCGTCAGCTCCTACCAATAGTGCGTGATGATGGCGGCGCGGAAGTCGCGGTTCGACCGCGTTAGTGGGCGCGGCACCGGAATGCCGCCGACGGAAACCGCCCAACGGCTTGGGCGTGCATGTCGGGCTGCATCGGGTAGCCATTGTCCGTAGCGCCTCCGCCTGCTCCCGGAGGAGGGTGCGCGGCTGAAGCCGTTCGCTGCCGTGCTTCCGGTGAGCCTCCAATTGCCGGCCATCTCTCCTGGTCGCGGTGGCGGGCGAGAGTGCGAGTGCGAGAAGAAGGCATGGTGTGAGGCCGGGGGCGGCGTACAAGACCTTTTATGGCCGCCGGGGGGTGGTGGCATTAACGCCGCTGCACTCGAAAAGGCGTGCGACATTGACGCCACCGAGCAGTGGGACGCGACGGCTCACTGGCGGCCGCCGGTTGTGAAAACGAGGCGTGGCCACGCGGCACGCGGCTTTGACCACCGTCTGTTGAAGTCGTCTGTGCCGCTGACATGCGTGGCCCGCGCGTCGGAGGCAGACGTGGCGACACGCTCCGTTGCGTCTGGGGCGCCCCAGGACTTCCCAAGATGAGGGCGTGGTCTGAGCGTGCCGGACAGAAAAATGGGCCGCGCCGGACTGAAATCACATTTGGGCGCCGCGAGTGGGAGCGAATTCTGTCCGGCACACCCAAAGCCCTGGCCGTTTGGACGCCCCGAGTGGAGATCTCTTATTGCATCAGGTGCAAACCTGAGACCTACTTGGTTCTTAAAAAATCAACGCCATTAGAGCATGTCCACCGGGGGCCTCCAAATTCGTGTCCGGCACCCCCAATGGGGCCTCCATTGGGGGGTGCCGGACATGTGTCCGCCCATGTTTTCGACCGCGTCCACAGCGGCGCACCCCAAACGTCCGCCCCCCAAACGCGAGCAAATCATCGAACACCTTGCGGGCGGCGGATTTTATTAAACGAGATTTAACAAACTTACAATTTAAAATCTAAACGAGATTTAACAAACTAAACTAAAACTACGCCAGTACCGGCTACACGCTACAGCGTCTAGCCAACCACTACACGCGCTGGCGGCGAGGAGAGATGCCGCTCCATGGCCTAGCGAAGGGGAAGAAGATGCGAACCAAGCGCCGGAATCATCAACAGACTTGCATGTCTCGATGATCCGGCGCGGGAAGTTTCATCTGCTATTCCCATCGGCTACGGCCTTTAGAAACGAAGCCTCGCCGTGGCTGAGGCTTCTGGTTTCGCGGCCGGCGCGTGGTGGGATTTCATCTACCGCCTGGCCGCCTGATCGGTGATACGTCCCAAACGTATCCACTTTTCCGAACACTTTTGCTATTGTTCTTCCTCTAATTTGTGTGATTTGAATGCAACTAACACGGACTAACGCTGTTTTCAGCAGAATTGCCTTGGTGTCTCGTTTTTGTGCAGAAAGTCAAAGTTTCAGAAAATTCCAGAAAAAGTTCCATAAATCTATTTTTCCAGAAGACCCACGGAGCCAGAAGACGAAGCGAGGAGGGTGCACAGGGGCACCACACGCACCCAGGGCGCGGGTGGGCCCTTGCCGCGCCCAGGGGTGGTGTGGCCCCCTGTGTGGCCCCCAGCGCTCCCCTTCGGACTACTTAAAGCCTCTGACCTAAAAACTTCGGGGGAATCGACGCTTTTTCCAGAAACCTTCCAGAGCTCCGCCGCCATCGAAAACCCTATTTCGGGGATCAGAAACTCCGTTCTGGCACCCTGCCGGGACGGGGAATTGGAGGAGATCATCGCCATCATCATCACCGCCACCTCTCCATCGACCATCCATGACTCCCCCATCCATGTGTGAGTAATTCCCCGCTGTAGGCTGAGGGGATGGTAGGGATTGGATGAGATCATTCATGTAATAGTTGTGAGATTTGTTAGGGCTTGGTGCCTAGTATCCATCGGTAGTACTTTATGTCATTGTTGCAACTTATTATGCTTAATGCTTGTCACTTAGGGCCCGAGTGCCATGATCTCAGATCTGAACATGTTATTGAATCATGAGAATAATTATTGTTTTGGATCATATCTATAAGTTGTATACACACGTCACTGTCCGGAACCCGAGGCCCCAAAGTGACAGAAATTGGGATAACCGGAGGGGATGGTTGCGACGTGAGGATCACATGTGTTCACGGAGTGTTAATGCTTTGCTCCGGTGCTTTATTAAAAGGAGCACCTTAATTACCAGTAGTTTCCCTTGAGGCCCCGCTGCAAACGGGCTGGTAGGACAAAAGATGTTGTGCAAGTTTCTCATTGCGAGCACGTACGACTAAATACGGAACACATGCTTATGATTGATTATTACTTGGATACCTTATTATTATTTATCTGCAATTGCCCTATGTATGACTATTTCATGAATTATCTCATCCATGCAGCGCCCGTTCATCCATCCCTATGCCTACAGTATTTTAATCCTGCTGTCTACTGCAATTATTACTGCTGTCTTTATTTTACTGCTGCTATTATTTCACTACTGCTACTGTCATAAAACTGTTGCTACTGATAAACTGTGTCGAGCAAGTCTACTTCCAGGTGCAGCTGAACTGACAAATCATCTGTCAAGGCTTATAAATATTCTTTGGCTCCCCTTGTGTCGAATCAATAAATTTGGGTTTTACTTCCCTCGAAGACTGTTGCGATCCCCTATACTTGTGGGTCATCAAGACTATTTTCTGGCGCCGTTGCCGGGGAGCATAGCTCTATTTATAAGCTCACCAGGGAGTCATACTGCTCGCTGCAATTCATTCATCATGGGTAAACCTCGTGATGATAAGGTTCGTATATTGCCATCCACTACAAGGAGAGGTACAACTCTGAACACTTCTGCTGCTCTTGATTCACCGTCTGTTATAAGTCAACTTGTCACACCACCACATGCACATGCTTCACGTGCTGCTACTTCTGCTGAATCTGAGAATGTTTCTGATGAATTTGATGATGCTTCTACTGTGCTTGATGAAAGAGGTTCACTAGGTCCTTTTCTAGATGCTACAATTGCTAAATCTAAACAACTTGAAAATACTGAAACACCTAATGAAACTCCTGTTACACCTGCTTATTCACCTGAAACAAGAGAAACTACTAGTGATGATCTTGAGGAAACTTATGTTGAACTTGATGATGACTTTATTGATGAATGCATGAATTGTGATACCTCTAAAGATGTTAATGCTATTAAAAATCTTCTTCAAAGACGTGCTGTCAACTATAAACTTTCTCCTGATGCTAAATTTGCTACATCTCCCATAAATATAAAAGATAAAGATTATGATTTCTCTGTGGACTTGTCTTTTATAACTATTGCTGAGAAAGAACCTTTTCGAGGAACTGAAAATGAAAGTGCTGTAGAACATATGAACACTCTCTCTACTCTGAGTAGTTTGTTTTCTGATGATATTAAGAAACGCAGTTACTTTGTTACTAAAATTTTCCCTTTCTCATTGAAAGATGAAGCTAAAACTTGGTTTAATGATTTATCTCCTGGATCTATTGAGAGCCCGATGGGTTTAGTCAATGCTTTCTTTCAGAAATATTTTCCTGCTAGTGCTCAACATGCTGCTTTACAGAAAATCTTTAACTTTAAGCAAAATGAGGGAGAGAAAATGCCTGAATCTTGGGCAAGGTTTTGTTCTTTACTTAGAGCTCGGCCTGGACATCAATAGCTAAAAATGAACTTCTTGATATATTTTATAATGGACTAACTGTTGAATCTAGGACATACCTGGATAGTTGTGCTGGTTGTGTTTTCAGGAAAAGAACTCCAGATGAAGCCGAGGAATTATTGGCTAAGATAAGCCAAAATCATGATGATTGGACCCTGCCTGAACCAACTCCGGTACCTACGCCGAGGAAAAGAGGAGTGATTGAATTGAATGATGAAGAAATGAGAGAAGCCAAGAAATCTCTTAAGGAGAAAGGTATTAAATCTGAGATGTGAAAAATCTTCCACCTATAGAAGAATTGTGTAAGCCAATTCCTCACTCATCTACAGTTGAGGTACACTCTCTCCAACGCTTTGATGATAGAGATATCCCTTATTCTAAACCTCCTGATCAATGCTTAGATGAGTTTGATAATTTCATTGTTAAGCAAAACAATTTCAATTGGAGAATAGAAAATAGCTTCATAAAGAATTCTCATGTCATTAATCATTTGCATGATGTTTTGGAAAGAACTTCTAATGATGTTAAAATACTCATTAAACATTTTCATATGGTTCAAACTCAAATTGAGCAATTGACTAAAGTGCAAAAAGATTTGTTAGGTAATGCTTCTAGAGAAAATGATAAACATGCTTTTGGTATAGCAACTAGAGGTGGTGCTTCCACTCAGGATCCTTTATATCCTGAGGGACATCCTAAAAGAATTGAGCAAGATTCTCAACTAGTTAATGAAACTACTACCCTTCTAAGAAAAAGAAGAAGAAACATAAACATGTTGAGGAATCTCCTGAACCTATTAAAGACAATGAGCATGTTAATAATCCAAATAGTATATCTATCTCTGATGCTGAAACTGAGAGTGGTAATGAACATGCTAATGATAAAGATAAGAATGATGCTTCTGATAAAGAGGAAAGTGAAGAGGAACCTGAAAAGCATTCTAAAAAAAAAAGTACACTAAAGAAGATTTTCTTGCTAAGAAACATGGTAATGAAAGAGAACCTTGGGTGCAAAAACAAATGCCTTTTCCTACTAAGAAACTAAATCTAAGGAAGAAGAACATTATAACAAATTTTGTGAATGGATGAAACCTTTGTTTTTGCAAATTCCTTTGACTGATGCTATTAAGTTACCTCCCTATTCAAAGTACATGAAAGATATTGTCTCTAACAAGAGAAAGATTCCTAATGAAGAGATTTCTACCATGCTTGCTAATTATTCTTTCAATGGTAAGGTTCCAAAGAAGCTTGGAGATCCAGGTATACCAACTATTCCTTGCTCAATCAAAAATAACTATGTTAGAACTGCCTTATGTGATTTAGGTGCAGGGGTGAGTGTTATGCCTTTTTCTCTTTACAAGAGACTTTACTTGGAAAAATTGATACCAACTGATATATCTTTGCAAATGGCTGATAAATCTACTGCTGTTCCTGTTGGTATATGTGAAGATGTTCCTGTTCAAGTAACTAATAATTGCTTGATATTAACTGATTTTGTTGTGCTTGAAATGCCTGAAGATGATAATATGTCTATTATTCTTGGAAGACCTTTTCTTAATACTGCAGGGGCTGTTATTGATTGCAACAAAGGAAAGTGACTTTCCATGTTAATGACAAAGAGCATACTGTTTATTTTCCCAAGAAGCTGGACAAAATATTTGGAGTTAATACAATTACCAATATTAAAAGTATCAAAGTGGGAAGTATTGATTGCCCTATATATGAACTCATGAAGAACTTCGATATATTATGATTGGATCTATAGCTATACCATTTAAGGTAACATGATTGTTCAATGTGGTTTAATTCTTTTATGTCATATAAAATGTATTTGGTGGCAAGACTTGATCAACCTTGTTAACAAATATGTTTTACATGCATAAAATTGCTAAACAACATATTTTTCTTTCTCACTTTTGTTTTACCTACTGTTTTGCTACTGTAATTTGCAAAGTTAAGTAATGCTTGGTCTTTATGTAAATTCATTTTGTCTAGTTTTCATTGTTTAAAGTACCCAGAAAATGTCAGAAATAAAAGTTTTCAAAAAATTATGAAAAATATTCTGTAAGTCCTAGTTTTTAAAGAGGAACGTGGGAGTACCAGAGGATGACCAGGGGGACCCACCAGGCCACCACACGCCCCCACGGCGCGGTGGAGGGCAGGCCGCGCCCTGCCCTGGTGTGGGGTCCACCTGGCCCTCCACTCACTCATCTCTCTCCCACTCCTTTCTCTCTCCCGACCATACACACCACCATTGCTCAAACTCGTGTTCTTGCTGCTCTTGCTCGAAATTTTTCGATCTACTTGCTCAGCCCATCTTTGCTGCTGAAATTTGGATCAATTGCTCTCCGGTATGTGACTCCTCCGATTATCCAAATAGAATTTTGTTTAGTTGCTTATATCTTTAGCATTTTGGTACTGTAGGTGACATGTTATTAGAGCTTGCATGCTTGTTCTTGTTTAGATTAACTAGTTTTGATGCATGTTTAGTCCCTAGTAAGTCTCCCTAGTGTTTCCTTGATTTAACCACTCCAAAATTATTTTTTATGAGGTTTGTTTAAAATTTCAGAAAAGGAAGATGGATAAACACACTTATGGAGAAATCTTTGAAGGCAAACACCATCCTCCTCAAGGAAACAAGGGCTTCAAGATCAAGAGGTGCACCTAGGCCATCATACAATGAGGATCTTTTGGCACCAGAATCGGTGAAGAGGAAGATGATGGTGTTCCTCATCCATCTATTTTTCCATGCTTTAACTTTATGAGAGATGCAGGGATTTATGATGACTTCATAAGGATGATTAACAATGTTGGTTTGATGGAATTTATGCAGGATGAGAGGCCACAATATGCTAACCTCACTAAGATTTTTGTTGAAAGCTTTAAGTTTAATAACTCTACTTTTAACCCCACTGTTGAGTTTAAGATTTATGATCGTGCATGCAACATGGACTTGAAAAGATTTTGCAGGGTCATAGGTGTTGCTCCATCTGGGACAGCGAGAAAGATCAGGCAGCCGCGCGAGTTGGGATCTTTACCATGAGCTGAGCTATGATGATCTCCGTAGAGTGCAGCGCGGTAAGATAAGGAACATTCAATTTCCAGCCATCAGGTACTTCACATATTATCTTGCCACGAGTGTGCTTGCTAGAGAGAACACTAGTAATATTTCTTGCTATCATCTAGCTTTTCTTGCTCATGCACTTAAAAATAATAAAACCTACAACCTTGGTGCCTTGATTGCTCGCCGCCTTGCCGCCAAAGGTCCCATTTTGGAGGCATTATTGCTGCACGTGTTTTAGCTGATCTTGGTCTTCCTGCTGATCCTTCTGATGAATTGTTGATTCCAGAAAGACTTGATCTTGCCGCCATGAAACTTCATGATTTTGTTACTAATAATTCATCTACTGGACATTTGATGTATAGAGTTGTTTTTGCTAATGGACCTGAGCTAGAGGTCCGGCTTCCACAGCCTAGTTTGTTCAGTGTTTTCAGGGGTCCTCTATCATATTCGAGGGAGGATTTGGACAACCACCTCGGTGCACCGGATTTCCATTTACAGCACTACCCTGAGGACCGACAGGAGACCTTCGTGGCACCCCCTGAGGACTACACCGTGTACTACGGTGGTGCATCCTCGAGCTTTCACTCGGACGAGGAACCCTCTCGTCACACACTGAGGGCGCGCCAAGCTGGCAGCCATGGGGATGATTGTCTCCCACTTAGGCCAAAAGCCTAAGCTTGGGGGGAGGTATGCCGACAAGTTCACTCATTTTATCATATTCATATCATGTCGGTACTTTGTATATCCATGTTTTAGTTTGTTTCTTTTCTTTTGTTTCTTGTGTCCATTTCATTTTCGCAAAACACCAAAAGACCAAAAATATTTCCTTTATTTCTCTTGCTTTTGAATTTGTAGTGCTAGTTTACTTTATTTTTCGTTTTGGTTGTT
Organism: Poa pratensis; assembly: GCA_947311845.1. Taxonomy (NCBI): domain Eukaryota; kingdom Viridiplantae; phylum Streptophyta; class Magnoliopsida; order Poales; family Poaceae; genus Poa; species Poa pratensis. The sequence continues at coordinate 29,618,204 of CAMZMU010000045.1, read as the reverse complement.
ATTCAAAAATCCAAAAAGATTTTGCTTTGTTTGCTTGTTTCTTTCTATGCTTGCTTTAAATTCGAAAACCCAAAAATATTTGTTGTTCTTCTGCCGTTTTGTATAGTTGTTTCAGGAGTTCGAAAAATTTCCGTGGTTCCACTTGGCTTGGTTATCATTTCACATCATTCAAGCCACACAAGTGAAAAGCAATAATGACGACTTACGACAATTCGGATGTGGTAAAAGGCTGGTATGAACTCTATTTGTTTTTCATTTTTGTAAATATGCCTACTCATGTGAACATGCTTAGCTATCATGGTAGTGGTTATGTTATTTAATGATTACTTAGTAGTTCATGTCTTCTTATGACCAGTACCAAATTGCTAATAGCGAATAACATGTCATATAGATATTTACATGCATTGTTCTATTCGTAAAACGGTATGGCAGGCTGGTATCCTCCTCTGAATAATTCACTTGATTCGACTTGGCACATGCTCACACATGTTATGACTGAAAAATAAAGTCAATTAAGCCTTGATGATCTATTTTGCCTCAGAGTTTTAGTATCATTTTATGCCTCCGTTAATTTTATTTTGTCGCAAGCATGATTATGACCGTTATCGCTCTCGTGGTTGTCGCTTCCCAGTCTATTGCTAGCCTTCACTTGTACTGAGCGGGAATGCTGCTCGTGCATCCAAATCCTTTAAACCAAGTTATCCCAAAGAGTCCACCAAAAACTCCTATGCATGGTATTTCAAGCCATTCCAAGTAAATTTGCATGTGCTACCTTTAAAACTTCAAAATATTTCCCTTTTTGTGTCAATGTTTACTAGCTCATGAGGAATTAGTGTGGTTATTCTTTATTCTATTTGTCAAATGGACTTTTACACCTGGACTAGTGGCATATACATCCGCTTATCCAATAACTTGCAAAAAGAGCTGGCAACGGGGTGCCCAGTCCCAATTAATTACAACTTTAACCAATTAATTCTCTTCACACTTTTGCCCTGATTCATCAGTAAGCAATGACAAACAGTGAAATACCTGAATGTGTGTAAACCAAAGAGAAAGAGGGATGATCTGCCTTGCTGGTAGAAATAACGTCCTTCATGGGAGCCGCTCTTAAAAGTCCGTTTGACAGGTAGAATACTGTTCTCACCCGCTACCATTCGTTGACAATTAACAAACACCTCTCAAAACATTTTTACCTCTGTTTTTAAAATAAAAAGCTCTAGCACGTGTTAATCCCTGCTTCCCTCTGCGAAGGGCCAATCTTTTATTTTTATGTTGAGTCACCATCCTTTCTTTGAGCACCTCTTCGAGAGCATAACTGTCGTTCTTAGTGTAATGTGCTTGTCCCAGGATACGATTAATTGAGGTATAACTATGATACTCTTATCTTTGATATTTTTATATCTAGTCTTCACTTGAACTTCAGAGGTGCCTTGGCATTTATGTTTTGCCCTTCAAACAAAGGCAAGCGAGATACCACTTTGTCATATCTTTTTACGAACATTGCAATTCTTGTGGATAGATATATGCTATGTTATTCATTCTTAGTACTTTGGTATCTTTTCATGATTTGCATAACTACTAGGTGTCATTATTTGCATGGTTCCTATTATGAATTGTCTAAGTAATTGATCATATAGTAGGCATGTATACATCATATGAAGCAAATGTGTTCGTAAAAGTTTCTTTTATCGCACTCAGTTGTTAACTGAATTGCTTGAGGACAAGCAATAAGCTAAGCTTGGGGGGAGTTGATACGTCCAAAACGTATCACTTTTCCGAACACTTTTGCTATTGTTTTCCTCTAATTTGTGTGATTTGAATGCAACTAACACGGACTAACGCTGTTTTCAGCAGAATTGCCTTGGTGTCTCGTTTTTGTGCAGAAAGTCAAAGTTTCAGAAAATTCCAGAAAAATTCCATAAATCTATTTTTCCAGAAGACCCACGGAGCCAGAAGACGAAGCGAGGAGGGTGCACAGGGGCACCACACGCACCCAGGGCGCGGGTGGGCCCTTGCCGCGCCCAGGGGTGGTGTGGCCCCCTGTGTGGCCCCCAGCGCTCCCCTTCGGACTACTTAAAGCCTCTGACCTAAAAACTTCGGGGGAATCGACGCTTTTTCCAGAAACCTTCCAGAGCTCCGCCGCCATCGAAAACCCTATTTCGGGGATCAGAAACTCCGTTCTGGCACCCTGCCGGGACGGGGAATTGGAGGAGATCATCGCCATCATCATCACCGCCACCTCTCCATCGACCATCCATGACTCCCCCATCCATGTGTGAGTAATTCCCCGCTGTAGGCTGAGGGGATGGTAGGGATTGGATGAGATCATTCATGTAATAGTTGTGAGATTTGTTAGGGCTTGGTGCCTAGTATCCATCGGTAGTACTTTATGTCATTGTTGCAACTTATTATGCTTAATGCTTGTCACTTAGGGCCCGAGTGCCATGATCTCAGATCTGAACATGTTATTGAATCATGAGAATAATTATTGTTTTGGATCATATCTATAAGTTGTATACACACGTCACTGTCCGGAACCCGAGGCCCCAAAGTGACAGAAATTGGGATAACCGGAGGGGATGGTTGCGACGTGAGGATCACATGTGTTCACGGAGTGTTAATGCTTTGCTCCGGTGCTTTATTAAAAGGAGCACCTTAATTACCAGTAGTTTCCCTTGAGGCCCCGCTGCAAACGGGCTGGTAGGACAAAAGATGTTGTGCAAGTTTCTCATTGCGAGCACGTACGACTAAATACGGAACACATGCTTATGATTGATTATTACTTGGATACCTTATTATTATTTATCTGCAATTGCCCTATGTATGACTATTTCATGAATTATCTCATCCATGCAGCGCCCGTTCATCCATCCCTATGCCTACAGTATTTTAATCCTGCTGTCTACTGCAATTATTACTGCTGTCTTTATTTTACTGCTGCTATTATTTCACTACTGCTACTGTCATAAAACTGTTGCTACTGATAAACTGTGTCGAGCAAGTCTACTTCCAGGTGCAGCTGAACTGACAAATCATCTGTCAAGGCTTATAAATATTCTTTGGCTCCCCTTGTGTCGAATCAATAAATTTGGGTTTTACTTCCCTCGAAGACTGTTGCGATCCCCTATACTTGTGGGTCATCAATCGGAAGCCTCGCCGGCTTCACCTTGCGCCCCCTTCTCCGGTGGCGGCGGCGCTGCTGACCAAGATGCGCCTGCCGTTTCTATAGGTAGATCGGGCAGCTCGGGGTCGTCATCGTCGTCCTCGGCTGCGTCGTCGTCCGATGCAGACAACTCCGGTGTTGGTTCCCACGCGCCGGTAGGGAGGAAGTCGCCGCCACAGCGCGCCTCGTACTCGCGTCCACCACGGCGTGCCAGTAGGGCGCCGAGATGGAGTACTTGGGGTCGATCTTCTGCTCGTACGGCATTGCCTGCCACTTCCGCATGATGAAGCCGACGCGCTCCTTGCCGCTGAGCCACGGCGCCACCGGCACGTTGACGGCGTTCCTCGTCCACCCTTCGGGTAGGGACGCGTCCCCCTCCACCGGCACGCTGTGGCGGCTGCACAGTTGCGCCGTCTCCAGCGACACGACGTACGGAGGCGCGTTGGCTGCCTCCTCGAGCCACCGCTCGCGTTCATACGCCCTGGCCATCTCCGCCTCCTCGTTGCGGCGACGGCGTTCCTCCATCTGCTCGCGGCGTCGCTGGCCGCGGCGCTCGCTTTCCGCCAAGAGGAAGTCGCGATGACGCCAGAGCTCGCGCTCCTCCGGCGTCTCGCGGTTGGCCGCCTTGCTTGGCGGCCGATCTACTGGTGGCGAGTTGGGAGAGGGGAGAAGGGAGAAGCGGTGGTGTGTGGAGAGGAGGGCTGCGACGCGCCGGGTTTTAAAGGTGGCCAGAGGAGCGGGGTTGGGTGGCCTGCATTAACGCGGCCACCGGTTCGCCTGGCCACGCATTGACGCCGACGACGCGTGCGCAGGGCGCCGCCGCGGGCAGCCGCTGCGACTGCAGCACGCGTCGCTTCCGTCCGCGCCATGGGAACGGGCGCGGCGTTATTGCGAGGCGTCGCTTCGCTATTGCGAGGCGTGATGACAGGCGAGCCGCCGTCTCATCGCCTCGCCATTAAACGCGGCGCAACGGCCTCCTGCCAAGCCCAAGTTAACACGGGGCGGGGCGCTGTGTGTATGACTGGTGGGCCAGCCCTGTCAGAAGCATGTCCGCACCCATGTCCGGCACCCCCGAGAGGGAGGGCTCTTCGGGGGTGCCGGACACGATTTTGCTCGGGGCACCCTTTGGGAGGTGCCGCTGGTGACGTTTTTAGGCGTCCGGACCCCCAATGGGCCTTTGGGGGGCCATTTGGAGGCCCCGGTGGAGATGCTCTTATGTGTTTTGGTATTGAAAGTAATAAGATTATTAAAAAGCACTTGGGCCTTGAAAGTAAGATGTCTCTCTCGTCACCTCACCAAGGAGTAGTACATGGAGTACTCTGAGGTGAAACTCGTCCTGTCGCCAAGCCTAGCATGCTGCTGTCTGTCTATTGGGTAATTGGGGTCGTCGGCTTTAGGTCAAGCACTTCTTTTACGAAGGACGTGCAACTTTACGACCCTGAGTTGATGATATACGGAGCGACGTCGCGGACTTTGATGGAGAGGCTAATCAAATCAAAGCGCGGTACCGTGACTTAGATGTCATGCATTTTCTGTCTTTTCTCTCTCACCCTTTTCCGGGCGTGCTTAAGATGCCTTTGAACTTCTGTCCCCTAAATCTAAAAAGGTCTCATGCATGCAGGCACTGTTGTACGGACTACAGATACTACCACTTTAATTGAATTTACTTAGCATAAACACGTTAGTACTAGCCTGATTTGCTGTGATCATTTCGTGCTCAAACACGTATGTGAAGATTTTATTATCTCCTTTCAGATAAAATACCGGCCACCTGGTTTTATGTTAAACCATTCCATTTATTTTTTCAACAGCATTTCTTCAAGTTATAAGTTGATTAAATCGATAAACCCTGCATGCGATTATGCAAAACAAAAGAAAAAAGAGTGGTCTCTTCGAGCTTCGAGGAGCAAAGGAGACTCAAAACACGAGGGAAACATGGGCGTGCACGCACGGTACGAGCGGAGTTGAAGCTGAGGCCTTTGTCTCCACGTCGTCCGTCTCCCTCCTAGTATCTCCCTCCCTCTTGAGTTGGGAGCTGGGGCCGTTGATCTCAAGACTAGTGGTCCCGGGACAGCGACACGTTGGGAGAATCATCAACTCATTATCGCTTCATTCTCGATCCCCTTCCGTAGAGTAGAGCTCCAAATCTTGCTGACTTGGTTTCGACGAGGACAAAGGTTGTCCTAGCAAGACATTCCGGCACTTCCATTAATTTGCAAGAAAAGAAACAGCCCGGAGTTTCGACGACTAGATGGCGGCTAGGGTTAGGACGGCGGCTAGGGTTAGGCAATTTTCCTTTAAATTTATGTAAAATATGCCCAAAATTGAATGAAAATTGCTCCTTTTGCTACGTTTTGTCCAATTTAAATTTCGGGCGCATTTTGATTTGGGGGCTGCCGGTGAGGGAGGCGACATGAAATTGGCCGAACAGGTAACCGACACCACCCAAATCGTCTCCGATTTTTAGACAAATACAATTCATCTAATTTGGAAAGGGAGGGAGTAAATGCCAAAATGCTACAATGTGAGGCGGACAATCTGAATTCCAGCACGAGGAGATCTTTGATGAATGAATCACCCGCTGGCGAGAAAGTCTGTACTACCCTGGGAGGAGCACAGTGGCGGATCTACAGGGTATGCCCGGTATGCCGCGGCATACCCTGCAGTCCGGCCGTTCCGTGTACTAGTAGTAGGAGAAAAAATGAACTGATCGATTGCATGCAAAACTGTTTAGCTTAGAGCTGATCGTTCCGTGCGTGTGACCCCAGTACTGTAGTAAAAGGAAAAAAGGAAAGCTGATCGATTGTTGCAGCTTGCTTGATCTCATACGACCTATTCTACACGTTTTCTTCTACCGATTCGAAAACTGACAGGTTGTGAGGATACACCGCATCGCCATGACCAGAAAACTAGGATATTGGATGCCACAGTGCTGAGATAATTATCCAAAAGTACCTGACCTCTGTAAGTTATAGATTCATATATGTAATTTTTTAGATTAAGTAGTTGAATAAAATAATATATGATGATTGTCCGAAGTCAAACAACTATTATTGCAATTTTTAATGCATATTTTGAACTACTAGTTTGGTGTTTGAACTATTTTCATATGGCAATTTACGTAAACTTTTCAACGTAATCTTTCTATTACATACCGTTTATTGCTTATATACATATTACAATGTAAATATTACCAATATTAACTGAATTGATTAATGATTTACCCATTTAGTTGTCAAATTTTTGGTGCGGCATACCCATTAGTAAAATCCTAGGTCCGCTACTGGAGGAGCATCAGGACAGCAGTGACACGAAGTTCGAGGAGGTCTCGGACGTCAATGCAGCCACTTGTCATCGGTAGATAAAAAAGACAGTCCGCTAGTAGACACCGGGCTCGGGTGAATCAAAAGCACCGAATATTGTTTGCCCTAGAAAATGCACCGAATTTCTTTTCCTGATCCTGGTCGACGCCTACGTGTCCATTCCATGGCTGCCTACGTGTCCCAACTCGGATGCCGCTCCTCAAGTAGATTTTGGGTGAGGCAACTCGGGGAGTTCCATTCACGTGCCACTTGACAAGTACGAGGTGTAGCCACCGGCATAGAGGCCATCCGGGGGGGCATGCATGCATGGTCCCCTCAACCAAAAAATTTCTTTACTTTAACGTTTCGTAGCCATATACTCACTCCGTTCAGAATTACTTGACGCAAAGTTATCTAAATGTTAATGTATCTACATATTTTAGTGTGTAGATGCTTTGTAGTATTAGATAAATTTGTGTCAACTAATTCCAGACGGAGAGAGTATCATTTTAGGCTGACATCATGGAATTCAATTAAGTTTTTACAACGTGTTTAGACGATTATGGAATTGGAACATCATTTCAATTGAAATTTCAGTAAATGTGAATTCCTGTATCCAACCATGTCATTTCATTTCTACCAAATAAAGTAAATGATGCTATCAATGTCATTTTTATTTTTGACAAATAAAATGAAATGAAATAATCGATGCCAAACGAGGTCTAATCCTCTAAGAAAAGAAAGGATATTACAGAAGGTTTTAGGATGTGCTAGATAGCTGCATGTTAAATTTTCTAAAACCATTTACCATACATACTCCCGATTTAAAATTTGTTTTTTGGTTCTTTATTTTGTAAAGAAATATTGATGTAGAAAATGAAACAAAACATGATCATATATGTCACTATCCCTCAGTCTCACAACATAAACTACATGTTGCCAAAACGTTTTATCAACTACTCACTTCAATCCTAAATATAAGATGTTTTAACTATTTTAATGTGTATTACATACGGACTGAAATGAGTAAATATACAGACTAAAACGTGTCTATATACACACGAATCTAAAGAAAATAAAACAATGTTATATCTAGGTATAGATGGAGTAATATTTAATTTGTGGAAAAGGACATAATTGATATTTTTGCATATAATCATGTTTGCTGTGCTACCGTGCTGAAGTGAATCGTTTCATTTTAAAGTTTTTATTTTGAAATGCATTTTATGAACTTTAAGGTGATTGTATTTCAGAATTTCACAATCACATGAGAATCTGAGTAGGCCCAATGTAAGCGGTCAACCCACCGGACGGGACTCACACCCGAAACTCCTATAACACACCAAACGGCCACCGCCTTCCGCGCCCAAACACTTCAACACTAGTTCCTGTGCCTGCATCACCTACATACATCGCCGGCGAGAACAAATCTCGAGGCTACACGATGGTCGACGTCGACCGCCGGCCGGCCCTCTCGCACGGCCTCCCTCGACCTCCATCCCACGCTGCCGCCCTCCGCCGCCTCTCCACACGCACATCCGCCCCCACCACCCCGCGCACCGCGGCAGCGCCGCCCCCCTCCGTTGCCGCGGGAACCGCGCCCTCCCCCTCCGCCGTACTAGCTCACCTATCCGCGGCCGGCGTATCAGTTCTCCCGGGTCTCTCCGAATCCGAGCTCGCCGTAGCCGAGGCCGCTCTCGGCAGCATCCAGCTCCCGCCCGAGCTCCGCGAGCTCCTCGCCCTCAGCGTGCCCTCGGGCGACGGCTTCCCAGACTACCGCTCTCCAGCCGGCCTTCGCCTCCTCCGCTTCGCCGCGCAGGAGATCCCCGCCGCCGTCGCGGCGACGCTGCCCCTCCTCCCGGGCCGCCGGGTAGGAGGACGCGCGGCGCCGCCCCTCGTCCCGGTGCACGGACGGCACTACGTGCCGGCGACCCCCTGCCTCTCCGGTAACCCCGTGTTCCACGTCTCGGACTCCGGCGTCGCCTTCGCCGGCGCCAACGTGGCCGATTTCCTCCTCCGTGCCTTCACTGCGGAGCCTGCCCCCGGCGCGCCCCTCCGTCGGCAGCTCTCCGCACCAGTTCCCCCGCCCGCGCCGTCCCCCGCCCCGTCCTCCACTGCGCGCCGGAGTCTCGACTCCGTGACCGGCAGGGCGCCGCGGTGGATCGAGTTCTGGTCGGACGCCGCTGCCGCAGGCGACCGTTTCCTCGAAGTCCGCACGGAGACCAGCAGCACGACGTCAATCGCGGCGTCGCGCGCCCCTTCCTGGCTGCGGTCGTACCTGGAGTGGGCAGGGTCCCTGCTGAGGCGCGGCGGATGGGGCGACGAGGAGGTGGAGGAGATCACGGGGGTGGACCCCTGCGGCGGCGAGGGGACGACAACGTCGGCGTTGAAGGTTGACTGGTGCTGCGTGGAGCTGAGGAAGGGAGGGTGGGGAGCGGAGGAGGTGGTGGAGGTGCTCGGCGCGCTGCTGGGACCGAGGAGGGCGCGGAGGGCGGCGGTGGCCCTGCCGCCGGACGTGGCGGAGCGGATGGGCAGGCTCGCCGAGGCCGTTTCGCTGGCCGTCGGGTCGGCCGGCGGCGACCAGAAGATACCCGTGACGAGGCGATTTTGAGAAAACGGAGCCTCTTTTTCCCTCTGAAAACTTAGCAATTAGTGGTGTAGTTTATCCTTTTTTAGGGACAAAAGTTATGTACAGTACTTGATGCGATTTCACATCAGTTCCTTGTATATACGTCCAGACGACCACACACGTGTTGAATAATTGAGGGCAATATACTAGTCGTGTTACTCCTGACAGAACCTGCGCTCACGTGAATTATACTAGGTAAATTTGGTGCGGCGGCACCGCCACACCCGTGTGGTAAAATTCAATTTTGAAATTGTCGATGTTTAAAAATTGCGTATATTTGAGAATCGTTCGGATGAAAAGAGAGTGTGTTTGAAAATTGTCTAGGTTGCAAAAATTTGTCGAATTGGAAAGTTTTTTAGTTTTTTATTATTTTCCACGTTAGTCAAATGGTTAGAATTGAAGGCAACTGGAATTTTGAATTTAGATTTCGAAAATTTGTCGATTTGATTTTTTTTTAGATTTTAATTTTTCTTCACGGTAGTAAAACGGTTAGATTTGAAATGCAGATTAAATTTTGAAATATTCAAATTTGTTTGCCATGTTATGGCAGTAGAATTGATATTTGAAAAATGTCCACATCTTTGAAGTGCGTAGATTTGAAAATTGTCGAAATGCGAAGAAAGCTCGTGGATTTTCAAAGTTTTCCATCTTCTGGTTTTTTCTTTTAAAAACTGCCAAGTGGGATCTGCCGTCATGTTGTTTTTTTTGTCATTTTTGTAAATATCGTGGTGTGAAGAATACAAATTTGAAGATGAGTATATTCAAAAGTTGTTCGAATTGAGATCTATTGAAATTCAAAGGAAGGTGATATTTGTAAGTTTTTCAAATTTTGTAATTTGGTAAAGTTGGAAAGTTATTCACACGCCGCACCCGGTGTATTTTTGAATGCTGTAATTTGGTGGGTTTTGTCGTATATTTTGTTGAAAATTTCACTAAGTTTGTTCTCTAAATTTGGACTAATGGGGAAACGTAGAAATCTTTTCGGGTTTTTCGTTTATTTTCTCTAAATTTGCACTATTTTGATAATGTTCTTTTTTCTTTTATGACACAAATAGGTTGCATATTTTATTTAATTTGGAAATATCGAAATCCGTTGGAGTTTGACGCTGATTTTATCCAAATCTTTACTATTTTGGAATATTTTTTTTTCTTGGCCATAAATGGGTTGCACCTTTTGTTTATAAGAAATGTGAAACATTTTTTTTCATTTTTTTTTGATTAGTAGTTCTGAAGGTGTTGATTTTAGGGCATTTATTATTTTTTCTGGATATTGTTTAGGGAAATTGGGTCGGCATTCGAGAAATTTTATATTTTTCAAATTTGATATGCGACGATATGCCATAATTATTGGACGATTTTTTTTATTTTTTTTACGATCATTTTTTTTTGCTGTTATATTTGTGAGTAATACGGTGTAAAAAATTCAAATTTTCAAATGTCCACTTTGGAAAGTTATTCAAAAACCCTGACAGATGTGTCGCACCTGTCAAGTTACAAATAATTTCAGAAAATAGCTGGAACTTACGAATTGTCGATTTTTTTTATTGTGCATTTCGTATGTATGAGTGATTTGTTGTAATTAGTAAATTTGAAGTCTCTGTTTCTTGTGTATTTTTGAAATATATTTTGAAACTTAGAAATTAATCAAATATTTTAGAGGGAAATAATGTCATGGGGAAATACTTTTTTTCTTGAATTGTTTGAAATATTCAAATTTCGAATGTAATTTTTGAAATGTGAACAATTTTAAGCAGTGCGGATTTGGAAATTATGGAAGTTGTATTTCAAAAGTTGCAAAAGTTTTTGGAAAAAGATAAGCAGGGAATTGAAGTTTGGAAATGTATGCATCAAAATTTGCTTAGTTTTGAATATATTGAAATTCGAGGAAAGTTTGCACTGAAAATCTATTTAAATTTCAGAGTTGTTCAAATTTGGGAAGGCATACATATTCGAAATTGTTTATTGTTTATTGAAATATTGAATTTGTATTTGAGAAGTAATAAAAGTTTCTTTGCAAAAGAAAATTGAAAAAAAAAGGAAAAAAAAGGGCCGAGCCCAGTATGCAGCCCAGGGAGCCCAAGCCCGCGTTGACGTCATGTTAACGACAGCGGCGCCTGGGCTCTGCCGCGGCGGGGGGCGAGCTCGCCGGCGGCGCGCCCGTGCGTTCCGGGACGCGGGAGTGGGCGCGACGGACGCGCCTCGACGCGGCGTGCCCGAAAGTGGCGGCGCCGCCGGGTTTTGGTTGCCGGAGTGGCGGCGGTGACGTGCGGAAGCGGCGGAGGAAGCAGCAGACCACGGCGACGATTCCGGCCACGGTGCGGCGCCCCGGCGGCCGATTTGCGGCGAGGAGATGGAGGTCGTGCCGGCGGAGCTCGTCTTGTGCGTCGATCTAGCGGAGGAGCAGCGAAGCGGCGGCGGAGCGCGGCGGCGCCGGCGGCGATTCCCGGCGTCGCGCGCGCACGTGAGAGAGGGGGGATTTGTGAGCTGTTTTTCGCGGGACCCCTACAGTTTTCTGCAATTGCTAACAGGTCCTTCACAGTGGGAAAGGATGGATTTGGTTGTTATTTTTCGGCTTGCGAGTTTGTGTTTGTAAAATGACCGTGCGGTCTTCTGCTGGCCGTTGGATCGGCGATCGACGGCGCGGAGCCGTGCGGGCACTGTAGAAGTGTGATACTGTTCTTAGAACAGTGGCCACGCGACGCGGCCCAATCTGGGCCGTCCGTTTCGCGATCGGACGGCGCAAAAAAAGAGGTGACGTGGAAGGGTGGAGGGGAGGGCTAAACGGGTCCTCTTTGATATATTGATAGATTCCAAGATGCACACTTTCAAGGCCTATTTGGATTGCAGAAATTTATAAACGTAGGGATAGAATTGGCATACTAGGCATGGTGAATTACATGATTTAAAAACACAGTAATTTTCTGAAATTGCCTTTGGATGGGACACGTGAATCAAACACATAATTTCACATTGAGAAAGCGAGAGATAGTGTAATAAGTGTATTGGACTCGTTAAAGTTAAAATAAAAATGTGCTTTGACCTTATGTTAAAATTTCTATTGAATGGAGGGCATAGGAATAGATTTCATAGAATATGGTGAACTCAACCCTATGATCCATAAGAATTTTTTTATGGATTAGAATACTCTAAAATTATTATGAAATTCCTCCAATCCAAAGAATTCCTCAGCCATGTCACTCAAGCCCTTGCGCTGCGAAAATGTGTGGGGTTGGCACTTGGATAGCGTTGTTATCAAACTGCAAATAACAGAGACAAGATTAGCCCATTCATACACTAATATTGGAGTAGCTTCAAACAAAGTACACATGCAAAGTTCCGGGAGATGACCAAATGTAATGTAGACCTATTTTGCAGCAGCAACACCCACGAATTGGTGTCTCACTGTCACCTTGCACGGGCTACAGCCTACAGGAGAGGCACCTGCTGTAGGACTTGCCTGCCTTCTACCGCTGCTGCTTCGCCTGTAAAACGTCACATCACACGGCATGGAGAAGACACGATGACCCCACGAGAAACAATTCACCGTGGGACATTGATAGGATTGCAAAACGGCGTCCCGCAATGACCCGCTAAAATGCCAAGCTAGTTAAATTAAATTACCTTAATGTAATCCAGCTACGACTGATTTTTCTAAAGTTGGATAGGTGAACCGAGGCTTGGCCCGGTGGCTGGGACGGGATGATGCGTCCTGGCCCGCCGAGTTCGAGTCTCCGCACTCACAACTCAGTGTTGTGCACACCTTTCTTCTTAATGCGATGCCGAGGGGGCCTCTTCCCCCTCCGGTCTATTTTTTTAAAGTTGGATAGGAAGCGGGCCGGATCCGAGCGCCGCTTTACATCCCTAATTGGGACCGATGTTGGAATTTTATGTGGGTTTGTACATTATTCACTTGTTATCACTCAATATTAAGCCGACCTATCCGCGGGGACAAGTGACATGAATGAGCACAAACAGAAAAATGTTACATGCAGCAGAGCATACCGTTATTGAGGAATAACACGGATGTGTGTGACCTGTGACACAGGTTATAAAAAAGCTACCGACAGAGATGGACCGTAGTTCAACTTCACATAACAGATTAAGATTCCAGGCTCTTCCATCCTTGTTGGATGATAGAATGATTTAAACCAATGATTACAGAGCTTCCCTCAAAATTACTAATGATGCTACCCTACCCTAGTTCAGAATGTTCTACTACAAGGGTTCTGATTGTGCGCAAACCAAACGGTTCTGCAAGTCAAACCTCTTTAGGTTGGAGTTCAGTCGTTCTTTAAATTAATAAGCCATTTTGAAAGGGCATTTTATAATCCCTCGATATTTTGTGTGTTAGGCAACAACACTAGTGATAATTTAACCATGTTTAAGTGATGCAGGATTTAGAGCATAAATCTTAAACATCAAACTCCAAAAAGATGTGAGAAAAGAGCTCGTGCATTGCTCTGGGAAAACCGGAATATTGGGCCGGACCTTTTGTTTCCGGGCCGGATATTTCGGTGTCAAGGTTTTCTTGATAAGGACCAAGCGTGCGTTGCTCTAGAAAAACCGGAATATTGGGCCGGACTATTCGAAATTTGGGCCGGATATTCTGGGGTCCTGAAATTTCTGCTAATGACCAGCTGCCAGCCAATTGTGCGGGCGTCTGGCAAAACCGGACCTTTGGGTCGGACTATTCGAAGTTTGGGCCGGATATTCCGACCACCACTAATACCGGATATTCCGGCCTCCTGGAGTTTTGCAACGGCTTGATTTGGGAGGGGTATAAATACCCCTCCACCTACCTCCAGCCAAGTAGCTCGCCCAACATTCAAGAACACCATTATTGCAAGCTCAAGAATCACTAGATCTCCCAATCCCCCCACCCAAACTCGTTGATCTTTGGAGGATTGAAGGAGAAGGCCCGGATCTACATCTTCACCAAGCCGATTTACATTTCCCCCTCATTCACTTGAGGGACCATTTGCTAGGGTTTCCATTGGGAAAATCTAGCCCCTTGTTGTTCTTACTTGTTGTTCTTGTGACAGATTGTAGCCGTTCGGGAGCCCCCAATCCAGTTGTGGGTTGTGCCCCGGATTGTTGTTGTAAAGGCTCCGGTTTCTGCCTTGAAGGGAACCGATAGTGGAAGGTGAACCAATCCTTTGTGGTGCGGTTCATCGGAGAAGAAGGTGAGCCTTTGTGGCGTTGTGACCAACCTTTGTGGTGGTCTCACACCTCTCCAACGAGACGTACTCCCCTAAAAAGGAGAAACTCAGGAATACATCCTTGTCTCCGCGTGCTTCACTTCGGTTGCCTCTATCCTTATTTACCGCCTTTACGCTGTGTATCTTACTTAGTTGCTAGTTTGTCATAAAGGTAAATTCACCGTAGTTGCATATCTACAGAATTTACCTTTTATGTCGAGCCTAATTTGAAAAAGAACTAAAATTGAAGTAGCACCTATTCACCCCCCCCCTCTAGGTGTCATACGATCCTTTCAATTGGTATAAGAGACTCGTCTCTCTTGTTGGGCTTAACCGCTAAGAGAAGTTTGACTTTGGAAGAGTTGCCCCCGGAACGGCAAGGTACACCGGCATCCATGGCCGATCTCAAAACGATGGAAACATCATTGAGATCGTCAATGGATACCCAATTTGGTGAGATACGTGAATTGCTCACAAAGCTCACTTGTACCAAGTCTTCTCCTTCGGAGACTCTCCCATTAATAAAGGATCCCCTTAATTCCGACACGGGTGATTCCGAGGAAGATAAAGGGAAAAAGAAAGGGGATGAAGGAACCAAAACCAAGCCTACGAAACCTTCTTCTTCCTTACCCAAGCCGGTAGGTGGGAAGCCCGAGTACCATGAGGTCTCTCATTTGTACTCTCCCGACCCACCTATCCCTCATGCTCGCATAAATCCTATAGGTCCTCCACCTAAGCTTAATGCATTGGCTTTTACTAGTTGGCAACACTCAATGAGATCTCATGTCAACAGTTCCTCTATCGAGCTTTGGAGGATCATGCAAGTGGGATACAAGGCCGTGGATCCAAACAACTTGACAAGAAGAGAGGTGGTGGATGCTCAACTCAGTGCCACCGCTCTACACATGCTTGAACTTGCCGTGGGAGAAAATGGTCTTCATCACATTCAACATGTCACCACCGCCAAAGAAGCTTGGGATTGTCTCTCCGAGGTGTTTCTTGGGAATGAGAGCATGAAGATGAATAGGTTTGATGCCTTGAACAATGATGCCGAAGGTTTCTACATGCTTGATAGTGAAACTCATGAGGAGATGTACGGAAGACTCAAGATTCTTGCCAAAGACTTTTATAATGTCGGGGCAACCTATGTGGATGATGCTTGGATCAAGAGGAAGTATGTGAATGCTCTCATGCCCTTCGAGCCCGTTGACTTGAAGGTTATATAAGGAAGACACAACTATCTTGAAATGTCATCTAATGAAGTTATGCAAGAAATGCAAGCCTCCAAGGTTGCTACCAAGAATGCTCAAGACAATTGTGCTAGGGCCATGGGGATGAAACAAGGTTCCTCTCTTGCTTTGAAGGCCAAAGTTGTAAACCAAGAAGAGGATGTGGAAGTTGTTGAATGCCCAAGCAACATCATTCCCGATGATCTCCAACAAGCCTACCATGAACACTTGGCCCTTGCGTCAAGAGCATTTTGGCGTGACCCGGCCAAGGCAAAGGCTCAAGTTGATCAAAGGAACAACCCAAGTGGGAAGAAGGAGTTTGCATCCAAAATGAATACATGCTTCAATTGTCATGACAAGTATCACTTCATCAAAGATTGCCCTTATGAGAATAGAGAAGAACATGGTGGAAGGCTTATTTCCAAGGATCAATCAAAGATGGTTCAAAAGAAGCCCTTCATCAAGAAGAGGCCATTCATCAAGAAGCCATCAAGAATTGTGTTGTTGACTCAAGAAGAATATCCATCCGATGATTCCGAAGAAGAAGAGAAACCACTCGTGAGGTGGCCGCATTGGCTATCACCTCATCTCCATCACCTTCTCTCTTTGAATCCCCAATGAGAATGTCTCCAACAACACCGCTCGTTGCCTCATGGCTAAGGCCACCGAGGTATCATCCTCCACCCCTAAGACTATGCATGAAATGGATGATATCACTAGTCTTGCAATTAAGAAAGAACTTGTTGCTTTCGATACTTTTGTGACTAACTTGCAAGGTGAAGCCAAGAAGCATGTTGAGGCTCTCATGAGTCAACTTGGTAAGGCCGAAGACCTCCTTGAGGTCAAATGTCGAATCGAGAGAGGACTCTATCACTATAGCATCTTTGAATGCTTCTCTTGAAGAAGAACAAGACTATAGGGTTACTCTTGAGGAGAGACTTGAGTCTCTTGATAGTACTAATGATGAAATAATTGCTAAAATCATTAAGGAGAGAGAACATGCCATTGCCAAGTATAAAGTGATTAAAAAGGAGAAATCCGAATTTGTGGTTGCTAATGCTAGACTACATGGTGATATAGAGAAACTTGACAAGGCTCACAAGGCTTTGGAAAGTGAACACTCTACCCTAGTCAAGTCTCACGAGCAACTGCAAACTCAACTTTCTAAATCTAACTCACCTAGTATCTCTACTTCCTCTTGTGATCATGCAAATGTTATTGAGGAAAATGCTAGGTTGAAGGTTGAGCTTGCCAAGGCTACTAGTGCCAAAACCTCAATTCCCAAAGGTAAAGAGAAGCTTGTTACTCATGTGGTTGAGCGAAAGCAACAAAGAGGGAAGGAGGGTCTTGGTTATGTAGCCAAGGCAAAGAACAAGAAGAGCAACAACAAAGAGAACAAGGCCAAGCACGCTCAAGTCAAGACGCCCATTGCGGGTGGTGATGCCACTAGGGGCAAGACCACTCGTAGTGACTTTGCGAGACATGCTAACCCCAACTATATTCTTTATGTTGATTATTATGGGGATGTTTATGCAAAATATGTTGGTCCATATGATGGTTTCATTGCTTATTCTATTTGGGTTCCTAAGACCCTTGTTGCTAACAAAAGAGGACCCATTGCGAAATGGGTACCTAAATCCAAGCAATGATTTCTTGTAGGACTATGCTTCCGGTTGGTCTAAATGGGTGGTCGATAGTGGATGCACAAGTCATATGACCGGAAGCAAGGAAATCATGACGGAGTTGGGACCAAATACAAATCACTCAACCGTCACTTATGGAGATAAATCAAAAGCTGAGGTAAAGGGGCTTGACAAGGTGGTAGTAGCAAAGAATGTCACCCTTTGAATGTCATGCTTGTCGAGTCCCTCGGTTACAACTTAATGTCCATTCGTGCTCTTAATAAGATGAACTTTGATGTCCATTTTACTATTGATATGGTGGTACTCTTGAGGAGCAAGACTCTAAAGGTCATGTTCGTTGGGTATGTTGAACATGGGTTGTTTGTGGTGGACTTTTCGGGGTCAACCAACACTCAAGCAATATGCCTCTTCAGAAAGGCCGACGTGGGGTGGTTGTGGCATCGCCGCTTGTCCCATGTCAATATGAGAACTTTGCAAAGTCTTCACAAGGGTGGCCACATTCTTGGACTAAAAGAGAATGTTTCTTTTTCTAGAGATCGTCTTTGTAGGGCGTGTGTTGAAGGAAAGATGCATGATTCTCCCCACTCAAGCAAGACCATCATTTCATCAAAGAGGATATTGGAACTTCTTCATGTTGATCTCTTTGGTGCCGTTCCTCAACCGAGTCTTGGTGGGAAGAAATATTGTTTGGTGATTGTCGATGACTACTCAAGATTTACATGGGTTTATTTCTTCAAGTCGAAGAGTGAGACTGAACAAGCCGTCATCGACTTCTCCAATGAAGTTCAACGTCAACACAATGTTCCTATATTGGTCATTAGAAGTGACAATGGCTCCGAGTTCAAGAACTACACCTTAAATGAATTTCTTAGTGAAGAGGGAATTCGTCATCAATATTCCGCTGCATATACCCCTCAACAAAATGGTGTAGCGAGAGGAAGAACCGGACCCTCATGGATATGGCAAGGTCCATGTGGCGAGTTTAAGTATCCGCTCCACTTGTGGGCCGAGGCCATCTCCACGGCGTGTCATTCATCAAACTGGCTCTTCTTCCGCGTTGGACGAAAAGAAACTCCATATGAGATGCTTACCGGCAACAAGCCCAATATTTCCTACTACCGAGTATTTGGTTGTAAGTGTTTCTACAAAATCAAAGGTGTTCGTATTTCCAAGTTTGAATCTAAAACTTTAGAGGGTATTTTTGTTGGTTACGGTGCCGAATCCCACACTTATAGAGTCTACGACAAAGCCTCTGGTATTGTTGTAGAATCTTGTAGTGTGGAGTTCGATGAAAATGATGGCTCCCAAGTGGTGCAATTTCATGTTTGTGATGTAGATAATGAGCAACCTCATGAAGCAATCCGGCGGATGGGGGTGGGTTTCTACCGCCCCATTGAGATCCATCAAGAGGCATGCCATGAAGAAACAAGTTCTACACAAGTGGAGCCTCCTACCTCACCACATGAATCCGCTCCAACAAATGAAGCCAATGATGCACCAACCCAAGAACAAGTTCAAACCCTCCTCATGACCAAGTTGCTATTCAAGAACCAAGTACTCCTATTGTTGATGCTAGCCAAGGTCAAGACCAAGATCAACCCTCTCCTTCTATTGTTGAAGATGTGCACAATGATGATCAAGGTCAACAAGACGGTCAAGACGGGGACTCAAATGATCAAGATGATCAAGTGATACCTCCTCGCTCCAATGAGGATATCGAAACCCGCCGTAAAGCAAGAGTTGCAAGAAACCTAGAAATAAAGAGTCATAAGCTTGAAGCAATTATTGGTGATTTAAATAGCAAGGTTACCACAAGGGGTCAATTGGCAAGATTTAGTGAACATCAAGCACATATCTCCATGGTGGAACCAAAGGAAGTGTTTGAAGCTCTTGAAGACCCGGATTGGTTGGAAGCTATGCATGAAGAGCTTAACAACTTCAATCGCAAAAAAGTGTGGAATCTAGTTGAGAAGCCAAAGGAGTGCCGCAATGTTATAGGCACAAAATGGATATTCAAGAACAAGCAAGATGAACATGGAATGGTTGTGAGGAACAAGGCAAGACTGGTTGCACAAGGGTACTCTCAAGTTGAAGGCATTGATTTTGGAGAGACTTATGCACCCGTGGCTCGCCTTGAGTCCATCCGTATCCTTCTTGCATATGCGTCACATCATAACTTTAAATTGCAACAAATGGATGTGAAAAGTGATTTTCTTAATGGTCCTTTAAAGGAGATGGTATATGTTAAGCAACCACCGGGGTTTGAGGATCCAAACTTCCCTAACCATGTCTACAAGCTTGATAAGGCGCTCTATGGTCTCAAACAAGCACCTCGTGCGTGGTATGAGCACCTAAGAGAGCTATTGCTAGACCGTGGTTTTGAAGTGGGGCAAATCGATCCCACCCTCTTTACCAAGAGGGTTAAAGGGGAGCTTTTCATATGCCAACTTTATATTGATGATATTATCTTTGGCTCATCTAACCAAGCTTTTAATGATGAATTTTCAAAGCTTATGATCGATAGGTTTGATATGTCTATGATGGGGGAGTTGAAGTTCTTTCTTGGTTTTGAGATCAAGCAATTGAATGAAGGGACTTTCATCTCTGAAGACAAATATAACCAAGACATGCTCAAGAGATTCAAGATGCAATATGCTAAGGAGAAACGCTTTCCTATGGATACCAAGTGTCATCTACAACTTAACCCAAAGGGTATAGATGTCGATCAAAAGGAATACCGCTCCATGATTGGTTCTTTGCTTTATGTTTGTGCATCTAGACCCGATATTGTGTTGAGTGTAGGGGTGTGTACAAGGTATGAAGCCGCTCCTAAAGAAAACCACTTGATGGCGGTCAAGAGAATCCTTCGATATTTGGTTCATACCCCAAGGTTTGGTTTGTGGTATCCCAAGGGCTCATATTTCTCTCTTGCCGGCTATACGGACTCGGATTGGGCTGGTGATCATGATGATAGGAAATCGACTTCCGGGGCATGCCAATTCCTTGGTAGGTCCTTGGTGAGTTGGTCTTCTAAGAAGCAAAATTGTATATCTTTTTCCACCGCCGAAGCCGAGTATGTGGCAGCCGCTAGTGCAGGCACTCAATTGCTATGGATGAGGCAAACTTTAAAGGAATACGATGTCCATTGTGACAAAGTGCCTCTTTTGTGTGACAATGAAAGTGCTATCAAGATTGCTCACAACCCGGTGCAACATTCAGGAACGAAGCATATTGAGATTCGTCATCATTTTATTCAAGATCATGTTGCCCGTGGAGATATTGAGCTAGGCTATATTCCCACCAAAGACCAAATTGCTGATATATTCACGAAGCAATTTGATGAAGCAAGATTCACTTATTTGAGGAATGAGCTAAATATCGTGGATTCAAGGAGCTTGACTTGATTATCTTGCATACACACCTATATCTTGACTATCTATTTAGTTTAGGTGTAGGCATGGACATAGGGGGAGTGCGGTCCTAATTCATTGGACTATCCCTCCGCCCATTATGCCGATAGTAAGAACTCATTTGCATCTCTATTTTCATTACATGAATTGTGAGCTTAAAATGATGAGCAGTGGTAGTGAAACCAAGATATATCTTCGTGGTGTCACGCCACATACACTCATACATGGTGGCCTAGGCCACCGCCCTCTTCTTCGTGAAGAGTCGGTTCTTATTTGGTTCTTTGTTGAAAATCTTTTGAAATCTTTTTGCTCCGTTGGTTTTATGGAAAACACACTCACTCTTGGTATTTGATTTTGTTTGCCTCTTGCAAGTTTGAGTGTGAAGTACCATCCTCAGTTTGGTCATCTAATCCTAAGCCTTTCTCATCTGAAAACATCTCCGTCTTGCACACAAGTCTTTTTTTCATCTGAGTTTTTAGCTCCAACAGGCCCTGGATTATTCAGGCTTCGGGCCAGAATATCCGGGGGGCGGAATATCCGCCCCTACGGGGGGCCGGAATATCCAGCCAAAGCGGTTACCTTTTTTTAAGGGAAGGGCCGAGGTGGAGGAGGCTTCGTGTTCCTCAGTTTCCCCCGACCCTCTCACCTCCCAAACCGCCGCCTGCCGCCGGCAAACCTCACCGGAGTCGAGTTTGGCGACCGGATTGTCCGGGGCCCCTCCGGATCTGCTTCCCCATCCCTCCGGGCATCTTCTCCTCCAAGTGGTTCCTCAAATAGATGAGGGTAACTCTCTCACTTTCAAATCTAGGGTGTTTTTCATCCTCTCTTGATGTGGAGTTATTTTGCGCTTAAACTTGGAGTAGATGGTGCTAATTGCTTTCCCTGTTGTCTAGATACATTAGTTTTGGTACCTTATAGTTCGATCTACTTTTAGACCTAAGTGAATCAGATTTCTGGAATTCTTCCCGACAGGCCGGATTATCCACCCCTGGTAGGCCGGAATATCCGCCCCCGGAGTATCCGGCCCTGGATGGACCGGAATATCCGGGGTCTGCAGTTTCTACAACCTTTGTACAAACTCAATCCGATTCTTTTTAGGCCTAAGTAGTACCGACTAAGGGTTCCCTCTCTAATGTATTTAGTATTCCTGTCATGAACTTGTGTGTACTCATCTATGCTATCCATCTATTTCTATCTTTCACAGGGGATTCGAGTAAGCACTATGGTCGCAAAAGGTACCTCAAGGCAAATGAGCAAGGTGTTTTGGTTGATGAGTCAGTTACTAGGCAGCAAGCAGCTGAGAAGAAGTCTAAGAAAGCAAGGGCTGGGGTTAAGAAGAGAAAGGGTAAATCTACTCGAGTCAATTACAAGTTAATGGATGCGGTTGACTACTCAGCTTTGCGTCAAGGAGATTGGTATGAATCTGAGGAGAGAGATGAGGACATTGAGGACTCCAACTTTTGGTGCACTCAACAAATGTTCATTTACCAAGATATCTATCTCACCTTCAAGAATCCCGTGCGTCCAATGCACCCAATTGACATGCATCGCTTCAAGACCAAGGCAGAGTTTTCTGATGCAGTGTATGTGACTGAGAAAATGAGACTTCATCAACTCATGGGTGTTCAATGTGACTACAATCCGGTTATCATTCAACAGTTTTTCTCCACTCTTGTTATGAAGGGTGATGATGCACTCACTATGAAGTGGATGACAGGGGCTATCTATTGTGAGTCCAACTTCTATGATTTCGCTAGGGTCCTCGGTTATAAGTTCAAGGGAGAAGGTCATGCAATGGGTCGTCGTCTTCACTCTCCGGGAAGGCCTAACAAGAACTTGATGGCTGATCTTTATGCACCCCGTGGTATCATTGGTGAAGTAAAGGGCCTCCTCCCACTCTATGATCTACTTGTGCGCATCTTTTGTGAGAACATTGACCCAAGTGGTGGAAACAAGAATGCTATCCGTGGTTGTCTAGTGGATCTCCTTCTTCATGCCCATGAGTGCTTTCAAAATGAAGACCCCCACGAGGATTTTACAGTGGATGTGATGGACTATATCTTTCATGAGATGCATGATGCCATGTTTTCTAGATACTCAATCCCTTATGTTCCTTATATTATGCTGCTTATCAAGGATAAGATGAAAAACTATGACTTGACTAGGGGTTGTGTGGAGCACAAGGCAAAGGGGTTCTATCTCAAGAAGACGAAGACCACTCCTATTAGCACTGACTCCTTTATGACTGATGCTCGCCGAAGTGGTAGCACTAGGCGAATTAACACTGCTGCACCCTCTATTGCCCCTGAGATTAAGAAGCTGAATTGGTTTCAGCGGATGATCCTTTGCATGGGTGTGGACATACGCAAGGAGCAATACACTGCCTACCGTGACCGCCATGACATGGCCTATGATCAGAAGCTTATTCTTCACCATGTGTCAGGTTCAAAAAGTGCTTGCCCCAAGGCCAAAGCTCCACTCTCATATAGTAAGTGAAATCGTTCACAGGTTCCATGGGTCGACATGGAGACGGTCCTCTACTCTGATAGTGCTGCTGCCACTAGTTCACCTCCACCTGCTGACAGTGATGATGATGAGGAGGATGATGATGATGCCTCCGAGGAGCGTGAGGAGGAGGACGAGGATGCAGATGAGGAGTTCGTCTGAGCTTCAGGGACATTTAGCCTCGCTCTTTTCCCTTTTTGGCGTTTCGATGCCAAAGGGGGAGAAGTAGTTCTATTTAGGTTCTCCGTGGGGATTTGCATGGGTCAGACACAAGCATATGTGTTTATCATTTCTTGAGAGCTTGTGCCCATTTATCTTTTTATCGAACTATTTGCTATTTGTATGCTCTTTGTATACACTATGTCTGTTGGTTCGTCTATGAGACATGGATTTCGGAATTATCTAGTTATGATATGGTTGAAATTATTTATGCAACGGTATGATCTTCAACTCAAAATTTCATCATATTCATATATGTATCCTGTCTCATTGTTGTATCATGTTTCCCTATTGTTTATGGTAAAGCTTTAAACCTACATGTTGTGCATTTGTATTCCAATGCAAATCACTTATATGCACACATTTAGGGGGAGCTTTCCTAATCTTTTGAAACTTGATGTCTTGGTTTGGTTGCCTCATTGCAAATCCTAGTGTTGTCATCTAACACCAAAAAGGGGGAGATTGAAAGGACATTTTATAATCCCTCGATGTTTTGTTTGTTAGGCAACAACACTAGTGATAATTTAACCATGTTTAAGTGCAGGATTTAGAGCATAAATCTTAAACATCAAACTCCAAAAAGTTGTGAGAAAAGAGCTCGTGCGTTGCTCTGGGAAAACCGGAATATTGGGCCGGACCTTTTGTTTCCGGGCCGGATATTCCGGTGTCAAGGTTTTCTTGCTAAGGACCAAGCTGTGTTGCTCTGGAAAAACCGGAATATTGGTCCGGACTATTCGAAATTTGGGCCGGATATTCCGGGGTCCTGGAATTTCTGCTAAGGACCAGCTGCTAGCCAATTGTGCGGGCGTCTGGCAAAATTGGACCTTTGGGCCGGACTATTCGTAGTTTGGGCCGGATATTCCGGCCCCCACTAATGCCGATATTCTAGCCTACTGGAGTTTTGCAACGGCTTGATTTGGGAGGGGTATTTTATACCCCTCCACCTACCTCCAGCCAAGTAGCTCGCCCAACATTAAAGAACACCATTATTGCAATCTCAAGAATCACTAGATCTCCCAATCCCCCCACCTCGTTGATCTTTGGAGGATTGAAGGAGAAGGCCCGGATCTACATCTTCACCAAGCCGATTTACATTTCCCCCTCATTCACTTGAGGGACCATTTGCTAGGGTTTCCATTGGAAAAATCTAGCCCCTTGTTGTTCTTACTTGTTGTTCTTGTGACAGATTGTAGCCGTTCGGGAGCCTCCAATCCAGTTGTGGATTGTGCCCCGGATTGTTGTTGTAAAGGCTCCGGTTTCCGCCTTGAAGGGAACCGATAGTGGAAGGTGAACCAATTCTTTGTGGTGCGGTTCATCAGAGAAGAAGGTGAGCCTTTGTGGCGTTGTGACCAACCTTTATGGTGGTCTCACACCTCTCCAACGAGACGTACTCCCCTAAAAAGGAGGAACTCGGGAATACATCCTTGTCTCCGGGTGCTTCACTTCGGTTACCTCTATCCTTATTTACCACCTTTACGCTGTGTATCTTACTTAGTTGCTAGTTTGTCATATAGGTAAATTCACCGTAGTTGCATATTTACAGAATTTACCTTTTATGTCAAGCCTAATTTGAAAAAAGAACTAAAATTGAAGTAGCACCTATTCACCCCCCCCCCCCCCTCTAGGTGTCATACGATCCTTTCACATTTGTTAGTAGGAAAATTAGAATGTACCTCAAACGTGAAGCACACACGCGCGTGCATACACGCACACACATATTCAGTGGCCGTCGGATTTCGGATTTGTGAATCATGCCATCCCAACCACCAGAACACAACTCTGTGTTCAGTCATGTAGGCAGCTTCATGTTGTTGTTGATACACTGGCGTTCGGTCACCAGAAATTGTAATTTCAACTGGTTCTGTAAGGAAATTTCCTGAAACCTCGGATGTCAACTGAAAACCTGAAACCGCTGTTATTAAATTATGTTTAACAGAAATTTTGCCAATGAAGCAGTTTCAGCATATTTCATTTAACAAAGTTGCAAGTATAAGGATTTTAGAGATGGCAAAGGAGGTACTAAATAAACTGTAGTCGCTAACACCGAGATCAAATGTATATGACAACATAAATACAAATATTTAGCCATATATACGATTGTCTTACATGAGAAATTGTATCATACTTGCTTGGTTAGACAATATATATGGATTATGGGAACTTGGATCTATAGTTTTTCAGCCTTCCAAAAGAAACAAAAGACATCTTTTACCCCATGAAAGAAATATTATTTAAGCCTGCAGGTTTGCAAGAAATTCCCCTCCTTCAAGCACCAGGATTGTCCATTCCCATATTTTAGCCTGCAGGTTTGCAAGAAATTCCCATCCTTCATGTACCAGGATTGTCCATTCTCAGAGTAAGTTGTCCCGGTGTATCACAATCCAAGGTACTGTAGAGCACTCCAAAATAATGTTAGCACGTGAAAGCTATGTATTGTAGACTGTAGAAGAATCCAAGCTAGAAACACCTAACATGGTCTAAAAGCTACCCATTTCTTTCAAAATACATAGGGACGATCCAGAATAACATAACAAAGTGGCAGCCAGCTTAAGCAGAACATTCATCAATGTCCCATTACCATCCAGCAGGAGAGGAATCTACATATGGGCTTGTCTTCTGTTAGAACTAGAGATATCTGTACCATGTCATATCATCAAATTGCGTGTCTTTGTATAATACATGAACAGTGAGCAATAATTCACCATTTGGAGATCCTGCAGCATGTCTTAGCAGGAGTGTCAAGATTTTTTATTTAACTAATGATTAATTAATGTCTTGCAACATAGAATTTTTTTGGTTACTCAGCAGTTTCATGATGGGTTTTGCTAAGCACGTTCTGTAGAAGTGTTCCTTCATCAGGAACACAACTCATGCAGAGATTCATCTTAATTTGACAGATGCTTATACTGCCCCAAATAATACACAACATCTTAAAGTACTTCCAACAGACCCACAACTGCATATATTATCAGGTGTCCACATCTGATACGCAACATCAATCCTGCGGCGATTTTGAGCAAACGGAACCTCTCTTTCCCTCTGAAAATTTAGCAATTAGTGGTGTAGTTCATGTTTTTCTAAGGACAAAGTTATGTACCTGATGCGATTTCACATCAGTTACTTGTAAATACACCCACACGTACGTGTTGAATAATTCGGGGCATATACTAATCGTGTTGCTCTTGACAAAACCTGTGTGCACTCACGTGAATTATATTCCTATGTTCCAAACACACTTTCAGCCATATCACGCTTCGCGAAATAGGTTTTTCGTTCCGATTTATAAATAAAGGAATGGCCAAGTCCTTCTCACTTTATAAATAAAGCAATGACCATGCTGATATCACTAGCACAGTTCACTGACCGAAGAGCAGTTGCAGTTAATCCAGCAAGCAAAACAAAACATCTCTATATCCTACCCCGCATGCTGATGCTGCGATCTCCGATGGCAGCGTACATGGGTTGTTTCAAGACGGACTCTCCAGTCTTTGAGAGAACGATGCATGATGCTCTGAACGAAACATGTATCCCTATTCGGCAGCTGCCCACTTCTCAATAATTTTCCATCTTCGGCATGCCTGCCCGGCTTGCTGTCTCAAGCACTGTATCTCAAACTAGAAAAACAGAGACAAGATCCGCCCATTCATATACCAGCACAGTACATTGGAGTAGCTTCAAATGCAAAGTTCCGGGACGGGATGACGACCAAATGTAATGTAGACCTATTTTGCAGCCAGCAGCAACAACCACGAATTGGCGTCTCACTGTCACCTTACACATGCTACAAGAGAGGCACCTGCTGTTGGGCTTGCCTGCCTGCCTTCTACCGCTGCTGCGTGAGTTCCTCCCGTAAAACGTCACAGCGGCACATCGCGCCATCAATGGAGAAGACAGCAGGACCCTACGAGGAACAATTCACCATGTGAGCGATTGATCAAGAGATCAGGCCATGGAACATCGAGATCAGGCCATAGTTCAGAATGTTCATTACAAGGGTTCTGATTGTGCGCAAACCAAACGGTTGTGCAAGTCAAACCTCTTTCGGGTGGAGTTTCGTTCTTTAAATTGATAAGACTTTTTTTTTGAAACGAGGGCAAAAGTTTTGCCTCTTATATTAATTAAGGGAGAAGATTGCAAGAATACAAGTTTTTGTGTCTGGAAATATTACAACACAATTACTCTCGCGGTATCAAGTTGCCCAAACATTTGGCACCCGCAAGAACCCACAACCGGGTTTCAATTTTAACTTTGTCTAACACAACTAATGGTGGCGCGCTCTTATTCTTAAACACCATAGCGTTGCGCTCATTCCAAACCTCCCAAGTGACAAGCAAGGTGAGAGAAGCTACGGCCTTGCGGTTTGGGGCAACGTTCATCATCAAAAGCCACCACTCATTGATAAGACTTTTGTTAGTAGGGAATTTAGAATGTACCTAAAACTTGAAGCCGGTTAGCCTTTCTCCACAAATTCAGTGGCCGTCCGATTTGTGAATCATGTCATACCAACCACCAGAACACAACTCGATGTTCAGCCATCTAGGAAGCTTCATGTTTGTGCTGATACACCGGTGTTCGCTCACCAAAAATGGTAATTTTAACTGCTTCTGTACAGAATTTTTTTGACACCTCGGATGTCAACTGAAAACCTGAAACCTATGTAATTAAATTATGATTATCAAGGCTCAACCGGCGATCAACAGACATCGCTTCTTAGCCCATCCCCCTCCCCCCCCCCCCCCCAGGCGGCGCCAGGGGCGAAAACTCTCGCGCCGCCAGCCCTCTTCTCGCTGGCCGTCCCTGCCGCTGCCGTCGCCGGCCTCGACCGCGGCGGTGGCGGCACCCTTCTGCCGCCAAAAGGTGGTCGGGGGGAAGGTTCCCGTCAGGTGGTGGACCGGCCCGTGGGGGCGGCGGTCGGGGCAGTGGATGCCGAGCCGGCGGGCTCGGGTGAAGGTCGCGGCCGGTGCGCGGGACGCGGCGGCGGCGTGGGGCGGCAGCGGCGCCGTCGCCTGCAACCGCGGAGGAAGGTCGCGCGCCGATGGGCTTGGCGGGCCCGATCTGGGCTCGTCCGGGCCCGGAGCTGGCGTGCGTGGTGTGTGCCTGTGGCGGCGCGTGTGGTGGCCTGCCCGGCTCCGGCGGGCATGGAGGCCGGCGCAGAGGCGGAGGATGCGGTACGGCGTGGCCGTGCCATTGGAGGGGCACGGCAAGCATGCTGGGGCAGCGGCCCCAGGTCGGCAGGAGGTGCGGCGGCGCTCACCATGGCAGGAGGTGCCATGGTTCGGCTCCAGCGCGTGACGGCAGGAGTTGAGGTGTCTGGCGGTCGGCAACAGCGCCCCTGTGTTTGTCTCGCTGCTCCCGACGCTTCGCGGGCAGGTCGTGCTCCGGGCGAAAGCCTCGCAACGACTTCGGTCGGTGCCGATGACGGCGGCGCCTTCGGGCGTCGTCCCCCTTCTTGTTTACGTCATCGTGGAGCTCTGATGCTGACCGACGCGAGTGGCTCCAAGATCTCCGGGTGAAAACCTAAGCTTCCTCTGAGCGGGCGACGGTGACGGACACGTCACTTCCTTGTTGGAGGCGTCGCCTTGGAGCTCTTGGCCCTCGCGGTGCGTCGGATTCGCAGCGGTCGGGCAGGTTGGTTCTGTGGTCGGGGAGGCGGATGCCGGGGTGGCGACCCCGGACGGTGGTGGTACGTCGAGGCGGCGGCCTCGGTCCCCTCTACAGTGACGGTCCTATGGGGCAGGGCCTTCACCTAGCGAGGTTTTGGGTGGCGACCTGGTGCTGCGAGGGCAGCAAGTTTGTCGACTCGGCTGGATCACCTCCGGGCAATGCGATGGTTGATCTGGTTGATGCGTCGGGGCGGCGGCCCCGGAATTGGCACGACGTTGAGGTCTGCGGGCGGTCGTTTTTAGCGAGGGTAGCAAGGGCTGCGAGATGGCTGGGTCGTGCGGCGTTTTGGCTCGTGTGCGGCTTTGGTGCGGAGTGGTGTAAGTCGGGGCGGCGGCCCCGGAGCTGGTGGTGTGCGTTCGTTGCGTTCGGTGGACTTGCGTCATGTGGGCGACGGGTCTCCTCGTGTGTATGGTTTGCAGCCCGGTTTTCCTTTTAAACAGGGCAATGTACGGTTTTTGGGCCCGGTTTTCCTTATAAACTGGGTCAATTCTATTATTCTATACGAATTGCAGGAACGCCCTGCCCTCTTCGAGAGGTTACTCGAAAAAATTATGATTATCAGAACTTTTGCCATTGATGCAGTTTCAGCATATTTCATTTAACAAATTTGCAAGGATAAGGACGGCAAAAGAGGTCATAAATAAACTGTATTAGCCATATGAGAACATGAATACAAATATTTAGCCATATGATTGTCTTACATGAGAAATACTATCATACTTTCTTGGTTAGACAATATACATGGATTGTGGGAACTTGGATCGATAGCTTTTTCAGCCATCCAAAAGAAACAAAAGACATCTTTTAACTCATGAAGGACATATTCCTTTTGCGGGCAGGTTTGCTAAAACATATCCCATCTTGCATTCATCTGGACTGTCCTTTCTCAGAGCAAGTTGTGTCCTGGTGTATCATACTTCAAGGTACTGTAGAGCAATCCAAGCTACAAACACCTAACATGGTCTGAAAGCTAGTTATTTCTTTCAAAATACATAGGGAAGATCCAGAGTAACAGAACAAAGTGGACGCTAGCTTAAGCAGAACATTCATCAATGCCCCATTACCATCCAGCAGAAGAGGAATCTACATATGGGCTTGTATTCTGTCAGAACTAGAGATATCTGTACGGTGTCAGATCATCAAATTACGTGTCTATGTATACATGAACAGTAAGCAATAATTCACCATTTGAAGATCATGCAGCAAGTCTTAGCAGGGGTGGCATGATTTTTTTTGTTTACCTAAAGACTAAACATCAATAAAGATTGGTTACTCAACAGTTCCATGATTGGTTTTGCTAAGCATTTTCTGTAGAAACGTTCCTTCATCAGGAACAACTCATGCAGAGATACATCTTAATTCAACAAATGCTTATACTGCCCCAAATTATATACAACATCTTAAAGTACTTCAAACAGACCCACAGACGCACAACTGCATATATTATCAGGTATCAATATCTGATATGCAACATCAATATCAGAAACTCAATCGAGCAGGCCCCAAAAAGTTACACCAACATATCGAGAACAAGTGACACCGAATGAGCATAAACAGAAAAATGTTGCGTGCAGCAGAGCATACCGTTATCGAGGAATACCACGGATGTGGGCGACCTGTGACGCAGCTTATAATAAATCTACCGAGTACCGACAAAGAAGTCCATCTTCAAAGAACAGATCAAGATTTCAGGCTCTGCCATCATTGTTGGATGATAGGATGATTTAACCAATGATTACAGAGCGGTTCCCTCCAAATTACTAATGATGCTATCCTACCCTACTTCAGAATGTTCTATTAAAAGGTTGATGAGTGTGCACAAATCGTGCAAGTCAAATCTCTTTCGGGCGGAGTTCAGTTGTTCTTTAAATTGATAAGCCATTTGTTAGTAGGAAAGTTAGAATGTACCTCAGACGTGAAGCCGGTAATCTTTCCCCCACACATTCAGTGGCTTGTGAATCATGCCACCCCTACCACCAGAACACAACTCTCTGTTCAGTCATTTAGGCAGTTCATGTTTGTGCTGATACACCAGCGTTCGCTCACAGAAATGGTAATTTCAACTGCTTCTGTACAGAATTTTTGTACCTCAAATGTCAACTGAAAACCTGAAACCTATGTTATTAAATTATATTTATCAGAAATTTTGCTAATGGTGCAGTTTCAGCATATTTCATTTAACAAAGTTGAAGGATAAGGATTTTAGAGATGGCAAAAAAGGTACTAAATAAACTGTAGTAACTACACCCAAGATCAAATGTACATGAGAACATAAATACAAATATTTAGCCATATGATTGTCTTACATGATAATTAATATCATACTTGCTTGCTTAGACAATATATATGGACTATGGAACTTGAATCTATAGCTTTTTCAGCCTTCCAAAAGAAACAATAAACATCTTTTAACCCATGAAAGAAATACTCTTTGTGTGCAGGTTTGCAAAAAATTCCCATCTTGCATTCATCAGGATTGTCCTGGTGTATCAGGATTCAAGGTACAGTAGAGCAATCCAAAATACTGTCATCAAGTGAAAGCTATGTACTGTAGATTGTAGAAGAATCCAAGCTGCAAACACCTAACATGGTCTGAAAGCTAGTCATTTCTTTCAAAATACATAGGGAAGATCCAGAATAACAGAACAGAGTGGCAGTTAGCTTAAGCAGTACAATCATCAATGTCCCATTACCCTGCAGCAGGAGAGGAATCTACATATGGGCTTGTCTTCTGTCAGAACTAGAGATATCTGTACCATGTCATATCATCAAATTACGTGTCTATGTATAATACATGAGCAGTGAGCAATAATTCACCATTTGGAGATCCTGCGTCTTAGCAGGGGTGGCATGCTTTTTTTTGTTTACCTAATGATTAATTAATGTGTTGCAACATCAATATAAATTGGTTAGTCAACAGTTCCATGATTGGTTTTACTAAGCTTTTTCTGTAGAAATATTCCTTCAGCAGGAACAACTAATACAGAGATACATCTTAATTCAACAGATCATGCTTATACTGCTCCAAATCATACACAACATCTTAGAAGTACTTCCAACAGAGCCATAGACGCAAAACTGCATATATTATCAGGTGTCCATATCTGATATGCAACATCAATATCAGAAATCCAATCGAACACAAAAGCTTACAAGATCCTTTTTTGACGGAGGAGTTCATGAGATTTTTGGAGGAAATATACTTTCCAAATTAGAGAATTCCTAACATGCCCGCAAAGATAGAAAACAACCGACTGGCTGCACAGTCTACATCACTATGTTTCTTCAATACTGCAAATGCTTTGAAATAAGCTTCATTGGGGCAAAAGGAGAACATGTATCAAGATAAGTTCAGGTATGGAAAAGGAATACCCTCACAAGATCAAAATATTCTGCAAAACCCAAGTAGCAACCAAAAGTCCAACACGATGACAAACACACTCCTGCATAGTAAGCCTCAGTCTTTAGAGTTGGTTCTGAGTTTTCTCCTTCATCATAGAACGGCTTCGTGCCCTCCTTTGCATTACATATGAAAGTTGTGAAGAAGACAAAAGCTTGTGAATTACCATGCCCAGTGGTGACATGAACTTATTTCCAATATGCCTTTTTCATGAGAAATCCACAATGTTCTAGGCCCCTGGCTAAGAACAGTAAACTGATTCATCAGGAATATGTTAGTTTTTTGCCACCCTCAAAACTGGAGCGGGATAAAAGCATAAAGATCAGTAAAAATGGTGGTTAAAGGGATATGGAACAAGAAGTCAAGAACAAGTAAACAAGAATTCTACAACACCAAAGTGCTGACACACCAGGTTCCTCAATGCTATATATAATAACCAGTTCTTTGGCATGAGAGCATGTAACATCTTATTCTATCAAGCTACTTAGTTCTATCAAACCTTCAAAGATGGCATAAGTGTGAGTATGCTAGTGTGCATAGCTTTACCTACTACTCCCTCCGTTCCCAAATACAAGATGCCTTGGTAGTTCAATTTGAACTGCCAAAACATCTTATATTAAGGAACTGAGGTAGTACATGAATACATGATCTAAGCAAGAAAGTCGGAAAGATTAGTTAAACTACCTCACGAATCCATACTAAGGTAACTCCTGGATATCACTACATTGTTTTCCTAACTGTTTGCATATCACCATAAAATAAATAAAACACAGATAAAGGATAACAAAGGTGGAAAATATACACTCCTCCATTAATGCTTTGTAGTAAATTGTGTGTGATTGCCTCTTGGATGTTGCACTAGGTGCGTAGTATTATGCTTTGAAAAACCTGTTTAATATCCTAAGTCTATAACTGACCAAACCACATAAAACTTTATATTAACTCCTACCCAAACATCTAACCAGGATGTAGATGGAACGGTCATGAAAATGAAATATTCTGATCAAATTGTAGCACATTACAAGATAAACTCTGAAAGCATAAAAGTAAATTTCACCTAATCTTTGAACACACCTCATCAGTAAGAGTAACTCTACGGACTGAGCAGGCTTCCTGTGTATATGCCAATGGATCTGGAATCCCTCACCTCCAACGCATCAGTGTAAGTTCCAGTATTCGGATCATAAATTTTGAGAAATCTCTGTCCATCAGAAAACAAGATCCTCCCATCGTGTAGTACAAGAAAAGGATAAACAAAGAACTGAGCAACATGTGGTGGGCTGATCTCGCCGCCGCGGTGCCTAAGGAGAAGAGGAAGGCACTGAATTCGCTCATAACTCTGACGGCTCGTTCGATTTGGCTTGAACGCAACAATAGTCTTTGATCATGAGACATCCACAGCTGCAGCGGTGTGCACGCTCATCTTGCAGGAGTTTGCGTTGTGGATTGTGGCGGGACTTTGTAGAGATATTCGAGAGATCGAGTAGCTTTCTAGTGGCTGGATCCCGTCGTCTGTGACTGGGTATCCGTTGTAAACTTTGTGTGTTCTCGTTTCTATCTTAATAAAAAGACACGCGACACTCGCACGTGTTCTTGAAAAGAGCAACATGTGAAGGTATATTGTATTTCTTTTCCCAGATTGCATTTTCAAAATCTGTCAGAAACCACAAGTCCATAGAAATGTGATGAATGTTATGAACCGTCACTAAGGAGTCATCCAGTTCAGCCAATGATAACTGGCGATTAAGCTGCCCGTAACTGAAATCCTCGCTGTCCTGAATAAATGTGCGTACCGGTGCCGGACCACGCAGAGTACCCATCCACTCCTCTGTCTCAAGGTTGAACGAAGCTATGCTGCCGGGTTCAATGGTTATCACCCCAGAATTAAAAATAGTGGAGTAAAAGTTCATCAAGAAATACACAACTCCGTCGAGGACGACACATCTCATACGTTCTTCACGGCCAGCAAAGATAAGGGACGGAGGGCTCTGCTTTCCTCTCCACCTTCCACAGTCCGTGCCATCAAGGGTGATGACCTCACACAGCTGCCTATCACCAGCACGAGGGGTAACGATACGGATCGCTTGTACTCTCCCGTGGAAGAAACTTGCCCCAAAGCAAGTGACTCCACTTGTCCATACCCATAATTGGCCTGTATCCCATCATCATGCGCCAATTCCTCTGAGTGGTACTCTGGAAAGACAAGAGTAGCACCGGTGGCCGGGTTAAGCACCCAGAGGCCCAAAGGGTGCATCTCCCTAGTGAAACAGATGCGATCAAGACGGGTGCGCAGAACGGAGATGCTATCTTGGCTTCTTAGAATCGTCGCAAAGACATGGCCTGACTCGTCCGTAGCAAGAATATCACTCTCAATGCTCGGAATCCGCTTGACGATATTGCCGGAGAAGTCGACAACATCAACGCCGTTGGTGCCTTGGTCGCGGCAAGCCACGGCGAGGAGCGGATCCGGGTGGCGGCGAAGAGCGGGTCGCAGGTGAGGGCGCGCCACGACGGGCAGACGGCGCGGAGGCGGCACAGATCCTTGGCCGGGATGCGCAGAAGTATTTCGAGAAGCGCGTCCCGGGGCAGGTCGCCTGAGCTGGAGGCGGCGGGCTTCCACTGTGGGGACTCCATCGCTCTAGACTCTGATAAAAGCGCTGGTTAGCAAGGGAGATCACCAAATTGAAAGATGGATTCAAATAGGGCCGTGTGGAGGAGGCAGCGAGGGAGATGGTAGTACCGACGGTGGGTAGCCAGCCGGAAAGGCGAGCGGCAGGTGGCCGTACCGGAGAGGAGGAAGACGGAGCGTGGTCGAGGGTTTCGGTGAGACTTCAGTCAGTGCGAAGTCCAGGTGCAAAAGTGGGTTGGTCTGGGCATAAACATTTGGTGCCCTAGTGTATGTGGGCTGGGCTGGGCTTAAGCTTCTGACCACGCGCTTTCTCAAATTGTGGCACATGATGCACCATTCCGGCCCTAAAAAAATATGATGGAATATAAAAAGGAAAAAAACAAAGTAGTTGATGCTCTCTCAAGAGTAAAATACAGAATTATGCAATTGTTGGGGTCTGTTGTTCTTACGGCTTGGATATCTGACATTGTTAACAGTTGTGAGAATGATGAAAACTGCAAATCCTTGCTAGCTAAGTTGGCACAAGACTAAGTTGCTCACCCAGATTTTACTCAGAAAAATGGTCTTCTCACATTAAAAAACAAAATTGGTAGTGGGAAATGATGCAACTATCAAGACTGCCACCATGAAAGCCTTTCATGTTTCTGAACTGTGAGGGCATTCTGTGGAAAGAGCATCTTTCACAGAGTACAACTAGTTTTCGATTGGCCCAAGATGAGAACAGAAATTGCACAGTTTATCAAGGAGTGCCCTATATGCCAAATAAATAAACCTGAACACATCAAGTATCTAGGACTGTTACAACCACTACTTGTTCCTGATGTGGCTTGGACTCATATCAGTATGGACTTTGTGGAGGGACTACAAAATTCAAATAATAAAGACATGATATTAGTGGTGGTTGACAGATTCACATATTTTGCTCATTGCATTGCCATGAAACACCCAATTACAGTAAAAACAGTGGCACAAGCTTTCATAGATAATATCTTCAAGTTACATGGACTGCCAACAGTATTTGTGACTGACATAGACCGCATATTCACTAGTAATCTGTGGCAGGCGTTGTTCGAAGCTCTCGACATCAAATTGCACCTGAGCACTAGTTATTACCATCCACAAACGGACGGTCAAACAGAGAGAGTTAAACAGTGCTTAGAGACATATCTCAGGTGCATGACATTTACTCGGCCTAAGAAGTGGTATTCTTGGTTGTCTATGGAAGAATGGTGTATAACACTACTTTTCACACCTCCCTGAAAATGACTCCTTTCCAGGTGCTCTATGGATTTCCCCCACCTCAAGTGGCAGAAATGTTCTTGCCAGATGATACTTATGATGATGCTGCCGCAATGCAGAACAGAGAAACAACTAACAACATCATCAAGTCAAACTTAGAACAAGCTCAACAAAGAGTGGTGCACTGTGCAAATAAAAATAGAAGTGAGCGACAACTGTAGTGGGTGATATGGTCTACTTAAAGGTACAACCATACAACCATTATTCTCTCAACATCCATAGATGCATAAAACTTCACTCCCAATTCTATGGTCCATTTCGAGTTCTAGAGAGTGGGGCAAACAACTTACAAGTTGATTTTGCCTGATGGTTGCACATTACATCACACATTTTATGTCAGCCAGCTTAAGAAGCACTTGGACCAGTGGCTATACCTACATCGGCATTGCCATTAGTTGATTCTCTGGAGAACATTCAAACTATTTCAGAAGTAGTACTGAACAGGAAACTAATTCCTAGGAAGGAAGGAAATATCAGTGTCCCAATGGTACAGTGGTTGGTTAAGTGGGTAAATTTACCAGGTGAAGCTGCTACTTGGGAGGATTCCACTTTTATCCAGAAAGTATTTCCCGAATTTCAGACTTGAGGTCAAGTCTAAGCTCGAGAATGAGGAATTGTCAGGAACTACAAACCTAACAAGACACACTGCTTTAATTAGCATGATCGTGTTCTTGTCAGATTTCAAATTGGTGGCCCATCTTCGATCCAACGGCCCAAAGTGGAAGATACCTATTCGCGCCAATGGCTCTTCATGGTACCGTCGATCTCCATCTGGATGATGGACGCTCCTCCACCCTTCGATGTAGATGAATTGCTGCTTTACTGCTTTTCGCCTCCACTCACAATGGTGACACCCTAGCCTTGTAATACTTCATCTCTCTCGTAGTGTGTTAAATCCTAGCCACCATGTTCTGGTAGGCAAGAACACGTATTTGTATGAGCAAACTCTAGCTCAATCATTACTCTTGAAGTGGCTGAATTAATGAGAGTTTTACTAAATTCTCTGAATTTTCTGTTAGCTACTGTCGAAATCCTTAGTCGTAGCCTAACAGTCGAGTAGCCCCACGATCGAGCTCGACCGTCCCTAGACGACGCGTGGTGCTGCTTCCAGCCTTCCATCGTCGCGTAGCCCGGGCCACCTGAAAGTGCATGTGTTGCCCCATGTGTGGTTTTGGTAATTAATGACAATCCTTATGGACTAATGTTTGCATTGAGATATTCTTGTAGACCTTGTCCATAGGAAAAGATTGGAGTTCATGTGTTGGACTCTAGAAGATTACATAATGATCGATGCTCTATTCAAGGGTTTATATGAAGAATGGTCTTGTGTAGAGTTGAGCATATTGCTAGTATGTCTTGAAGGATTCAAGACATCATCTTCATAAAGACAGAGCTAAGTGAGGCTCTCCCATAATGGTGTATGGGGGAGTATTTGAAGAAGTCTTCATCAAGCATGAGCTAGCAAGCACAATCAAGAAAAGTGTTCCAACTTGAGGGAGTCAAGATCGTCTTCATCTAGCTCAAGTGGAATGCGCAAGGCAATGGTATGATCTTGGTAGGGTTTCTATTTTACCGGTCTCATGGTGTTAGTGGGAGACCGGGTTATAGGATAGACGGCGTACTATCAAGAGGGGCTCTCAAGTGAGTAACTTGATCGCATCTTTGTGGAGAGCTCAAACCTTTGCATACTTGCCATATCATCTTTCTTGGTTATTATTTGGCTTTTATCCATGTGAGAATTTAGATCTTGTGTTCATCTTGAAAGGACACGGATGTCGCCTAGAGGGGGGGGGTGAATAGGCGATTAAAATTCTTTTACGGTTTAGGCTTGAATAAATGCGGAATAAAACTAGCGTTTAATTTATCAAGCACGAAACCTAAACAAGCTAGGTTTACCCATGTGCACCAACAACTTATGCTAAACAAGATAAGCAAATATGTGATAGCAAGATATATTACTTCAAGCTCGAAGGCTATCACAAAGTAAATAGCATAAGTAAGAAGCTCGGGTATAGAAATACCGAGGCACTTGGAGACTATGATTTATCCCGAAGTTCACTTCCCAATGGAAGCTACGTCTCCGTTGGAGCGGTGCGGAGTCACAAAGTGATCCCCGAATAGCCGTCAAATGGCACACCGTAATCTCCTTCGTGCCTCCACCAATGTAGAGTGCCACGAACCACTATGGGACACTTGAGGGTGGTCACCGAACCCGTACAAGGATGAGGCACACTCCACAACTTAATTGGAGGCTCTCACCGAATTCCCACGGCTCCCAAAGCCACAAGAATCACAAGGTTGGGGCGCGACTCCACAACTTAATTGGAGGCTCCCAACTATCCCGCGAGCCACCAAAATTCCGAGAACAACAAGGACCGTCTAGGGCACTCCAAGTACCCAAGAGGACAAGCTCTAGGGCACCCCAAGTACCCAAGAGTAACAAGCTTCTCAACTTCGATTTCCACGTATCACCGTGGAGAACTCAAACCGATGCAACCGATGCAAGAAGGCAAGACCACTAGAAGTGGTCAAATCCTTCACTCCCAAATCCCACCAAAAGCAACTAATGCTTGTGAGGGGAGAAGAGAGGAAGAACAAGGAAGAACTCAACAAATGGAACTTCAAGATCACTATCTACTAGGTTCCCCTCACTTAGAGGAGGAATGGATTGGATGAATATGTAGATCTTGATCTCCTCTCAAATTCCCTCAAAGATATGCAAGAATCATGGGAGGGATTGAGAGGAAGGCAAGCTTTTCCAAAGGTCAACAATGGAGGAGAGACAGGGGAAAAGCTAGCTCAAAGGGTTAGAGAACCGTTGGGGAAGAAACCCCCTTAAAAAGGTCCTCTCAAAAATCTGCCCGTTGCAGACGAAAAAGGCCGCAGCGGTAGTACCGGGCCGATCCCGGTAGTACCGAGCCACGTTGACTCGAGGAAGAACGAAGACCAGTCAGCGCTCCCTGACTCGGCGCGCAACGGTAGTACCGGACCACTTGGCCCGGTATTGCTCCCTTCCCGGTAGTACCGCGCCACTACCAGGGCAACTACCGGGTGAAAACTTCGAGAGGCAGAGAGCCATCCGGAGATGCGGTACTGGGCCTGGTACTGGCCGCGGTAGTTCCGCAAGGGGTCACCCGGTAGTACCGGGCGAGGGTCGGTACTACCGGCCTAAGAAGAAACCGCAGAACCAGAAAAAGAGAACCGCAATAACTTTTGCAAGGAAGCTCCAAACGAGATGAAACCAACGAGGTTGGATAGGTAGCGACAAGAGCTTTACTACAAAAAGGGTCACAAATATAGAGGGGATACCACACATGGGAAGGTGTGGACCCTGTCTCGAAGGTGGACCGATAATATTTCCAACCAGAAAACGCAACAAGTTTTCCATACGAAATCCGTTTTCGGAGAACTTGGGCTTGTCATGAAGATCACAACAAGCACCAAAACCCAACAAGGAGAATATCCAAATAAGAACCAAGAAAGATGATGAAGGCAAGTATGCAAAGGTTTGAGCTCTCTCCAACTGATACGCTAAAGCTCAATCGAGAGCCCCTCTTGATAGTACGGTATCTATCATACCTTTGCCTTGCGCATTCCACTTGAGCTAGATGACGTCGATCTTGATCTCTTCAAGTGTACCACCTTTCTTGATTGCGCTTCGCTTGGTGAAGACCCAAACATTGCTCCCCCATACTCCACTATGGGAGAGCCTCTCTTAGGCACATCTTCACATGAACATTATCTCTAAATGGGTGGCAAGCTTCAAGCCTAGGATTTCTTCGAGATGCTCCTCTTGAACTTGCGCTTCTCGGCATTGATGACGATCACCACTTTACGTCATCGATCATGGGCCATATGAATTCTTCATTTGATGCAAGCCCATAGAAAGATACCTAACCACACATAGAAATGCTACACACATATCATGGGTTAGTTCACAAAGCTATATGGACAATTGCTTACCATACCAAGAGATACATGATCCCACTTGGTACATCTTGTAGCTTTGTGTGTTGATCAATACTTGATCAACCTTGTATCTTTTCTTCTCTTTTTAATAGATGATGTCTTGAAGATAACCATGAATGATCACATAATTCTTTTCTTCAAGACATACTTGCAATATGCTCAACTCTATGATCTTGATGCCAAATACTTCATTATATCAATATACTCATGGCATCAACCTTGAATCCAACGTATGGAGTTCAAGCATGGTCTATGGACAAACACTACAAGTAAAACTCAATGCAACCATTAGTCCATAGGGATTGTCATTAATTACCAAAACCACACATGGGGGCGCCATGCCCTTTCACATCTTCATACCAAGCTCTAGTTCATCAAAAACGGATTTCATATGCATATCTTGTTGCATTTTTGATATTGGAGGTTTTACCGGCTTATCTTTTCTAGAGAGGTCAAACTCTCTCCTTGTGGTTTCCTCCTCACATGATGTACTATGATGTGTATATGTATGATCTTGTAGGGCTTGTGATTATCTTCGAAACAAGCCCAAGATCATAAAAAACGGAGTCTTGATGAATATCTTGTTGAGTTTTGATGTTTTAGAATTTACCGGTTGTTCTTTTATAGAGAAGGTTTACCTTTCTATATTTGGTTTTATGCTCCATTGTTGGACTATGATGTTTCTCTGCATGATCTTACAGTGCTTGTTGTGGTGATTCCAACGAGCCCAAGAACATCGAAAACAGAGTTCGTATGCTCAAGATATCTTCATTTTCGTGTTCGGTGTTGCTGCAGATTTTTCCTGGCCGGAGTCTCCGGTCCCAGACCGGAGTCTCCGGTCTGCGCGTTTCGTTTTTCGTCCCCGTGGACGGCGCTTACGGTATAGGGGTCCGGAGGAGGACCGGAAATGCCCCGGAGTCTCCGGGCAGGCCGGAGTCTCCGGGGTTAATTTTCCTACAACGGCTCTTTTTTTAGGGACCTATAAAAAGGCCCCCTTCTTCCCCAAAGTAACCAGCTTTTCCAAGCACGAAATTTCCCCTCTCTCACCTCCATTGTTGACCTTAGAAAGCTTGCCTCTCTCTCAATTCCTCCCATGATTCTTGCATATCTTTGAGGGATTTGAGAGAGGAGATCTAGATCTATATTTCCACCAATCCAATCCTTCTCTAAGTGAGGGGAACCTAGTAGATCTTGATCTTGGAGTTCCATTTGTTGAGTTCTTCTTTGTTCTTCTTCTCTTCTCCCCCCACAAGCATTAGTTGTTTTTGGTGGGATTTGAGAGTGAAGGACTTGAGCACTTCTTGTGTTCTTGCCATTGCTTTTGTGCATCGGTTTGTGCTCTCCACGAGGATTCGTGGAAGTGAAAGTTCGTGAGTTTGTTACTCTTGGGTCTTTAGACCCTAGACGCCTTTTGTGGCGGTTGAGGCCTTTTGTGGCCACTTGGGAGCTCCCAATCCTTTTGTGGGTTATGCCTCAAGATTGTTGTAAGGGACTCGATTTCCGCCCAAAGGGAAATCAATAGTGGAAGGTGAACCGAGCTTTTGTGCGAGGTTCATCGGAGAATAGGGTGAGGCCATTTGTGGCGTCTTGAGTTTGAAACTCACACCCCTCCAACGAGACATACTCCCCTAAAAAGGAGCAACTCGGGAATACATCCTCGTCTCCGCGTGTCTCGGTTATTTCTATACCCGAGCTCTTTACTTATGCACTTTACTTTGTGATAGCCTTCGTGCTTGAAGTATTATATCTTGCTATCACCTTGTTGCTTGTCTTGCTTAGCATAAGTTGTTGGTGCACATAGGTGACCTAGTTTATTTAGGTTGTTGGCTTGTTAATTTAAACACCTAGTTTATTTCCGCAATTATCAAGTCTAAACCGGAAAAGTTTTAAATCGCCTATTCACTCCCCCCTAGGCGACATCCTTGTCCTTTCAGCACCGTCGGAGCAGATGGACGGCTGATCCTAACCTTTGTTTTTTACTTTGGTTTGGGCTTATCCTACCCATGAGGTCTTAGGGCCCTTTTGTTTGGGCTTCTACCAGCTTTCCACCAGAAAAACTGGGGAAGCCAACCAAAAGGCTCGGTTGTGCGTTTGGCTTCTTCCAACACAGCCTCGTTTCCTTCATATCTCTATATACTATCTAAAACGAACGATTCGTTCCTTCGTCAAGCCTCTCAGCCTTTTATCAACACGGTTTTTTCCCCGCTTTGGTTTTTTCCCACCACATCAATGCCATATCAAATCTCCGTACGGTAATCCATAAATCAGCATTAAAACACCAATTGTTTCAAGGTTAACAGAGCGTACAGGTCAAACCTACCAAAAATGTCCCTAATTATTAAATGATACTAATTAAAGGCTGGATTACATGCCACTAATTATTTCTATGCCAAATATTTTCAAGGTAACAAAGCCTACAGTCAATCAAGGGATTGCATGGGGCGCCATTGGTTCCTCATTCTGCCCAACCCGTGTACCGTTGTACATTTTATATTGTATATTTCACTTTTAAAACGCACCTATTTTTAAATAATATTTTTATTTGCGGATCAAAATGAACTATGATCAATGTGGTTTTTATGAATTTATTGACACTAAATTGGATATGTGCATTATACGCATGGTATTTAGTTATCTCTCCTGCGTGTGAAAGATCAGTGCTTCCTTTTTGCTCCTTCGTGCTTTCGACCTTCATATTAAATCATGGTGATTGGAAGATCGCCACAATTTTAATGACACGAATGTACAAATGATGGATGTCAAGTCACGCAAAAAAATATTCATATCCCGTTGCAACGCACGGGTAATTAGCTAGTATGAGAAAAAACATGATTTTAGGTGCTTCCCGAGCTTCCCCGCTAGTCTTCCGAAGGGGCTTCCAGTTTTGGTCATTTCGTTGCGCCTAATTACAAGGAAACTGCCACCGCCAGGAAACGAGCAGGAACAGTACGACTTTTCATGAATGTAAGGGTGCTTCAGACAATTCAACAGTTTACAGATAGACAACCAGCTGGTTTGCCAAATACTTCCATTCAGAAAAGGCCCTTAGCCAGCTTCTCTTGGACATCAGCTTTTCTGCACACCACCGCAGCCAGCCATGGCGAGCCCAAACAAAACGCCCTTTGTTTGCTGCGAGCCTTAGTACAGCCCGTTAAGAAACGGGCCATTAGTGGACAATTGAAAGAAAGGTAAGTGGGTCGTACGGACCATTAACGTTGGGTCCAGCAGCATACAAAATCTATAGACGGCGTTACCGCCGCGCTGGGAACACGGTACGCCGGTGACGCCGCGTCCGATTCCCCCTTTCCAGCTCGCGACCCGCGGAGCGTTCGCCGACGCCGCGTCCGATTCCCCTTTCCAGCTCGCGACCGCCTCGCCGGAAACCGCCGCCTTTCTCCCCGCCCCCACCCTGAGCTAAAACCCTACCCCTGCCACTCCGAATCCGATCTCTTCCAACTCCGCCCCACAAGGGCGCCCCAAACAGAAAGCCCAACCTTGCGACCTTTAGCATCCGTCGCAGCACAACGGAGATGCCGGCGGCGGCGGCGGCGGAATCTTCGTCGATAAAGAAGCTGGGGCAGCTCTTCAGGCTCACCGAAGTGCACCTTTGGTAATCCCCTCGCTCCACTAGGTTAGTGTTTTTGGCTGAGGGTTTTCCCCCCTTACATGATGGTTCGCTCGCTGCAGGGATGATTTTTATGTGACTAGCGCCAGCCAGACCCACGATTGGCGTGCCACGGAGACTGGTTGCACGGTAATATTTCAGTTTCATCTTGTGCGTTAATCTTTGTGATTACCTGGCTTGTGCTTAGTCAGTTCGGCTGACATTTTCAAGAAATTACCTTCTTATATCAAAGATGGAAAGGGCTGCTTATTCTGTATCTCGTCGAGCAGGGAATTTCCTCTACCAGCAGCAGTGCAGCTGATTAGTTTTCTAAATACTATTGACAAACAAAAGTGT
The DNA here is from genome assembly GCA_947311845.1 of Poa pratensis. Classification (NCBI taxonomy): domain Eukaryota; kingdom Viridiplantae; phylum Streptophyta; class Magnoliopsida; order Poales; family Poaceae; genus Poa; species Poa pratensis. Next base: position 29,573,984 of record CAMZMU010000045.1, on the reverse strand, counting down.
GTTTCCTGTTAATCTAAAAAAAAGTGTGTTTCCTGTTGTGATTTATGCCTTACCTTCTAAGATAATAGTCACAGTTTGTCTGGTCTGCAAACTGTTCTTGGTGGCATGAGCTTCATTGAGAGTTTTGTTGTGACAGAAGTGCCAAGGAGAAATCGGCATGTCAAATAGCGTATTTCACACGAATTTGTTGATAGGCCCAACACTAGATCTCCTATAAGGCTATAACTATAATGTTGGAAATAGACCTGAACATGGAAAAGGGTTCAGTTTGACGAGATACTGCAAACATACACAATACGTTTCAAGTGTTCTTGAACTTCCATTGGCATACTGGTAAACGTTGCGTACAATTACTTGACACTTGCTGAAGATCACATTACCTTTTAGCAGCATGTTTAATTGCACTGTTGATGTGGGTTTATTTAGGTCTTGCAATTTGTTTTAGATATAGTAGTAAACTAAGCATCATGTTTCAAAAGAGTAGCTATTTACGGTTGAACTATCTAAGTCATGGTTTTGATTTTTCCTTTGATTTTTTACTTGCTGAGAAATACTAATAAATCAGTAAACTAGACCATGCGATGCAACATCATTTTGTTTAAATCACTCGAAAAATTAACTCGGTGATTACACTTTACTAATAAGAGCATCCACAATGCTTAGCCGCTAATAGAGGCGCTTATTGAGTAGTTAGGCTATGCATATAAGCGCCACATCCTGGTAGACGGATATTGCACTGGTTTCCTAAGCGCTGGACTCTTAAGTATGCGTCGATGCAAGCAAAACTACAGGGAAATAGCCAAAACGATCGGGATTAAATCCCTAGCGCCTCTGCTTAAGCGCCCCATTGTGTATGCTCTAAGACGCCCGTGCTACGCTATGGAACAAAAAAAAAACGACGTGAAAAATAGTTTACTCAAGTCACTAGTCAAGGTTGAGATGAGGAAGGAAGAAGTGAATGTACGACTACGTAGGACATGATACGTCAACTTGAAATGTTGCTAATGTTTTGCTCTCCTTTTGGGGAGCTGGGGCCAGGGGAGAAGGGTAAATGGAGCAAGTTAAATATTTATCTTACTTCCAGATTGCGTCTTAATGCTATTTTTAATTTCATGGTTTTCATTCTCCAAATTGTTTTAAAGCCTTTCATAGAAGCAATTTGAAATCTTCAACTTTGCAGGGGTCTCAAACAGCTAAAACCCGCAATAGAGCAGCCAAACAGACTGATGAAGGTAAGATTTGATCTCCTGTAATTCGATGACTTTTTTTCTGATGTTCGTAAGCACTCTGCTTGCAGCATTGACTCATAGCTTAACTCACAGTGCTTCTCCACGGGCATCACGTAATAAATATACAAACAAATCTTTGAAATATACAAACAAAACATTACTGGTTGTTATTTTTGCTGCAAGTATACTCCAGTTTCTTATGATATACTCTCTGTTGTTTCTTGCCATCAATAGACCATTCCTTTGTTGAAGATATGGAACTGTCTAGTCTCATGGGTTCTTTGGGGCTTCCTGTTTCGTTCAGCACAAGGAAAGAGGTAAGTGCTCACAACAGTATGTACTGTTCCCTGCTGGTTAATGTGTTGCTTAAGCGATTATGTTTTACAGAAGAAAAAAACACCTGTCAAGGGTAAGCAACAAGGAAGACAAGCACCGTCTGAAGCTGGAAATACTGATGATAATGTAAAGACATGTGCAAATACTGAAGAACAAGAACATGTTCAGGAGTTGATGGATTGCGTGGAGCACACTAACTCATGCATTTCATCTAGGATTGCTGTGGGTTACAATGAAGCCTGCCTTGCTGATGATGACATTATGCCTGGTGAAGAGAGTGTTTATGTTGATAAGTCTGACTCTGGCAAAAATCAGCGTGAACCAAATGATAACATGCGAAATCCAGTAAAATCAGGCTCTTCTGTTCAAGAAAATCAAGCTGCAGACAGTGACATGCAATTGAAGAAAGTGATGCTCGGGCAAAATTCTGTTGATAATGAATCTATAATGTCTGCTGAACTTTGTCAGGAAGGAAAATCATCAGCAAGAGAAGATCAAATATCTGAGGAAACTCCACCCACGTCCCATGATAATAATGATGTTGATTACGAGATTTGTCCATGTCCAGCAGAACCATCTCCTGTTAATAATCATGTTGAAAAGTCTTGCTGCGATGTTTACTATGAATACGGAGATTGGAAGGTTCTCTGGGATCAGTTCTATAGTCGCTACTACTTCTACAACATCCAGACACAGGAGTCCTCATGGTATCCTCCTCATGGATTGGAGGGTTTTGTATCATATTGCAGCACATATTCATCTGAAGGGATAAATGAACCAGTATCGCAATTGACAAGCACACTTGTGGAAGAACACGATAAAATGAATACAAAGCTTGACAAATCGTGTGGAGTCTTATCCTGTGTAGATAACACTATGGACTATCATATATCAGAAGCTGATCAACATATTGTACAATATGGAGCTAACATGAACCCATGCGACAGTGGAAAAACAACATTTGGTAAGGTGTGGATTCCATTTTATGCTGTCCACAAGAGATTCGTATTACAATGATGCTAGAGAACATTGCTTACTGCGTTTTTGCAGTATAAAACTTGATGTTGACAATTCACAGTAAAATTGATTATTATTCATATTTGGCAACATTTGGTAAGGTGTGGATTCCATTTTATGCTGTCCACAAGAGATTCGTATTACAATGATGCTAGAGAACATTGCTTACTGCGCTTTTGCAGTATAAAACTTGATGTTGACAATTCACAGTAAAATTGATTATTATTCATATTTGGCATTAATTGTTTCCTCATGGCAGATCAGGGTGGTGAGCAGCGACATGATCTTTGCAACGAAGCACACAGTTTATCAGACATTCCTGACAAAGAGTCGATATATATGAGGTGTGCCTGATTATGCAAATTGTTGTTCCATTGCTTCCTTGACATATAGATGGTTTTCGTTAACATCTCATCTCTATGTAGTGTGATGGCTACCATTGATGAAGCACAACATGAAGGAAATATGCAGAATGATGGTTCAGTGACTGAAGTACTAGAAATGAACCAGGAAGTCGCTACCACCAAAAAGAAAAAGAGAGTAAGGAGATCTCAATCGTGTAAGATCATATTACAAAGTTAGAGCTTTCTAGGAGCCTGCTATTTTTCACATGTTGTTGACTGGCGGATATCTTTTTTTTTTCCTGGGAGGGTGGTAGTCAATATGCAGTTTGTGCTGTAACTACCCTTCTTGTACTCTTTCTGTTTCTGTATATAACCAATTTTTTCGTTCTACAGCTCATTCATGTCAGGACTTGGCAGAAAACATTTCCAGTGACATTGCCAAGTATTGGAATCAGCGGTACTCGCTTTTCTCCCTTTTTGATAGTGGTATACAGATGGATGAAGAGGGGTGGTTTTCAGTGACGCCAGAGCCCATCGCAAAGCATCATGCCTCTCGTGTTGGCGCGGGCATATTGATCGACTGTTTCACAGGTGTTGGTGGAAATACCATTCAGTTTGCCACAAAGTGCGTCACTGTTATCGTGTTACTACATCTTCTGTTAATGATAATGAATCATATGTTAGCATGAACCCTTCTATTTGCATATCTACTATTTTTTTTGCTTCACTTGATGAGAATGGTAGTTGATATGTTACCTTAAATATTAGGCATCTTGTGTGCATCAAAGGAGTACTTGGTTGAGAATGAATGGCAGTAGAAAAGCACGTTTGTGCACTCATCTAGTTTCTAATGAGGTGTTTGTGTCCTGTAAAATGACACGTCATATGAAAAGTATGGCTTCTAAGTTGCTTAACTGTACTTAGGGCTATAGCTGACTTTCTTGGCATGCATATCATTATACCCTAATCATGCCACACGAGTGTACCTAATTTGGAAATTTAAACCCTTTAATGGTTGGAGGTGATATCAGGTCGACTCTCTCATGTCATCAATGTTTCTACTACAGTTACTGAAATTGTTGACTTGCACAATGCTGACATCATCACTTTTTTTCAGGTGCAAGCATGTTGTTGCTGTTGACATTGATCCACATAAGATTGGTTGTGCACAGCATAATGCAACTGTTTATGGAGTAAATGATCATATAGACTTCATTGTAGGAGATTTTATTCATATTGCACCTCATCTTAAGGTATTCCTTATACCTTAAAAATATCACATCTTTAAGTTTGTCCACATGTCATTCACTACAGCTCCATATCTTGATAGCTTCCTGTAAGAATGCATTTGTTTGACCATTTTTGTTGACACGTAACTATTAGGTAGGGTTACCAATATCGCGCCATTAGAAGTCCCACAAGTGGAAGTATTTGTTCTAACCTTTTTCTAGAATTATAGGCATATCTCCTGTTTTAGTTTATTAGAAAATGGACCAATCATAAACATTTAAGTTCAGTTGCTAAACATAATCATAATTCATGGATGACTGCCATGAGGTCGTCCATGCTGTTTGGAATGGCGATCCTCCTGTTTGCGTGTGTGATGTAATAGCAGAAGATGTAACCATTGTGCCTAAGTAATATAATCCGCCGTGGTGGCTTTCCCTTAAAAAAAGGGTGAATGACAAAATTTAAAGTACTTAGCACCTATAACTGTTGCTATGGGGTAAAGATTGAATGGAGCGAGAAGCTGACGTGTCCGCTTTACCGCTTAATTTAGAGTGCTAGAGATGTGAATGCTCTTGAATCTTCTTTTGCGCATACCAGATCGGAGACATGCTGAGATAACTAGGACGATCTTGCTATGCCAATCTTGTTGTTTTGAAGTTGGTTTTATTCTTTTATTGAAAAAATGTTGCATGCAGGGAGAAACTGCTTTCATGTCACCTCCTTGGGGTGGACCAGACTATGCAAAAGTAGATGTTTATGATATCAAAACCATGCTTAAGCCGTGTGATGGGTGAGCTCCTCGTCCAGAATAGTTTGTTTCCTTCTCGTGCTCTCAAATATTGTCACATGTCCTGGTTGAACTCTTCAGGTACTATCTCTTCAAACTTGCTGCGGCGATTGCTTCAAGAGTAGTCATGTTTCTTCCTCGCAACACCGACCTAAACCAATTGGCGGATATGTGCTTGTCAGTCGATCCTCCTTGGGCCGTTGAGGTACGTCCGTTTGTTCTGATATGTGTCTAGTTTACTTATGGAGTTCCATTGCGTCGCTGTGGTCTGGCGATGTCTTTTGGACCGATGTAACAATAGTGCTTCATTCGTTCTGGCAGGTGGAGAAGAATTTTCTCAATGGGAAGCTGAAAGCCATAACAGCATACTTTGAAGAACAGGACAGTTTGGTCGTGGAGCACTGATGGTCCGGACCCGAAAATCTTCAAAGAGGACAGTTTGGTCGTGGAGCACTTCCGGACCCGAAAATCACATTCGTTCGTGAACACTTCAGAGGCTCAGATGCATCTGAAAATCCAAGTATTCTGCTGGATGGGAGATTCTGTGTCGCTTTTTGACATATGCTTTGGGAAGCACAACGTGCCGCTGGGGTCATGTATTAGTGAATTCGGTGAGAAACTTAGTATGGTGGAGTATCTGCCCTTTTCTTTTTTTGCCCAGTGTAGCTTATGCCTTGCTACTGGGCGTCTTGGGCTAGATTGAACTGTGAAGTGAAATGAAAAACATCTGAGATGGAAGGGACGGTGGCTGGTGTTGGAATTTGTGGGCTTTTGCCCATGGCCTAACTAAATTCCGAAATTCTCATGACCCATTTGTATGGATGGTTTGGGGACTAAAGTTTAGTCCCACGTTGCTAGTTGGGAGAGAGTTGTACCATCTTATAAGGTGGAGTGTTGTGTTACTTGGTGTGAGAACACAAGGCTCTCGCGCACTCTGCCGCCGCTCGCTCGTCAAGTCATGACGCGCCGCTGGTTGCGGGAATGAGCTGATGCCTATATTTTTGCAGTCTGGGATTGTTTTGCAGTTTCGATTCCTTTGGATCGTGGGGCTGCGCCCACTTATTGGCAGAGGCAAACCCTAGCCGCCACTATGCAACACATGGTCGCTCGCCGCTCCAGTTACAGAACCTTGCGCCGTCGTCTTCCAAGTCTTCTCCATCACGTATTCCGGCGTGCACCGGTTGAAGGGACAGTAGGCCTCCGGAATCCCGCCTCTTGTGATCCTGTACAGGAGAGGGGCGATCAGGTTTTTTGGGGAGCGCACTCGCGCGACTACTGGCATCGAGTTCTTCCCAACGACGACTTCTTCCCCGACATCGCCAACCTCTTCATCAACGACATGGGCGACGTCAACGCTGCTGCTGCACTGTATGATTTCCTGATCTTCTTGTTTGAGATATTACTACAGTTTCTGCTTGTAATATTTGCTCTAGAATTGTTCTGTTCATCTACTGTTTTAGTAGATCGCATGATTAGTTTATTTCTGGTTATTCTAATCATAAATTGTTTACTGTTTTCGCGGATTAAATCAATTGCTAAATTGCTTATATATTCAACGGAACCGGGAAATTGCTCGTGCCCGAGCGACGCGCATCTCCATCCATGCTCTGCGTGTCCTATAAAGTAACTGATGCAAGAACAGAGGAGACAACATAATGGAAAGGAAAACCAAACGACAGAAACCACAAGAATGATGGTAAATCAAAGAACGTGGAACCGAGAAGAAGAAACACTAGCAATAGAGAAAAAAGATGGTAACAAATTTGCCTGCAAAAAAAAAAAACATGGTAACAAATTTAAGGTGACGTACCGTATGGCTGGAACTGCATTTTGAGCAGTAAATGGAATTCTTTAGCAGTAACAAAAAAAATCATATCACAACAGATTAAACAAGCCGCCTACTACAATTCCAAACCATGTTCCCTATATAGGAAACGTAAAACTAAAAAATGTATAGAATAGAAAAGGTAAGCATGAACTTTCCTTTCTATCTCCTGCCACCCCCTTGATAACCTAGGGTTTTCTCCTCACCAAGCCCCCTTTATAACCCCGTAATCTTACAAAGTCCAACGGTCCATCGAGGAGCCGCCACCGCCGTGGCAAAAAAGCCCAGCCGACCTTCCACTAAATTCCATTGATATCTTCTCTTCTCCTCTACGTTTTAATAGAGTAGCCGCTTTGGAGAGGTGTGATCTTCAGACCCATCGAGATTTGAATTGGTTGTTCACGTCGGTAAGCCCTAAGGTGCATTTGACTTGTGTTGTGCGCAATGAAGTATTTGAGCCATGTGTCCTATGTTTCACCAAGCATCTACTTTGTGTGCATGTATGTTTTCAAGATGTCAATAGCCTAAACACTCTAAATCTGTGGTGCATCCTTATTTTGGTCTTACACGAAATTATATAGGTGTATCTGTGTTTATAGTTCCTAAATATTTTCGGTATGCTTAGATCAACTTCTTGGATATAAGTAGATATTTTAGCATGCTGACAAGAATGTCCCTAATCTGACTTAGTTTTTGTGAAACTAATGTGAGATTACATAGTAATATTGTTGGGCTAGTTGTTCTCAAGATTGAAATTTTCACCACCTGGCAAAGATCCAAGGCCTATGTATATGGACGATAAAATGGATCACCGTGTAGAAATAAATTCTTTCATTTTCTAATGGTGTACTATTTTTATTAAAATATTGTCAATTAGTATAGTGTTACCTTTTATCTCGTGAAAGCAGTTGGGGTTAAGACATACATTTTTTTTGTCACAAAGGATGGTGCAATATGAAGCATTCATTAACACACATTATATGCGTGCTATTTGGTTTCCTTTTTTCCACAGTGAAATGATTGAATTTATAAATCTCCTGAATATATGTTTGGAAAATGTTGGAGAGCACATGAAGATCTATTAGGTTTTGAGCTCATGTAGTCATGTTAGTGAATAGGTGCCACAAGGGATAAAAACTTGTCTGCCTACCCAATGCATGCATGTGGTGACCTTTCTATGTATATATTCCGATTTCCCCAACCAGGGTAACAAGTGTGTGTATGGTGCCACACGCACATGGTGCACGCATGTATGTTTGTGTCTGTATGAACATGTGCAACGCCCCGGGATTTTTCCTCAATTAGATTTTTCTGTTTTTCTTTTTGCATCATCATGTCATCATGCATCTTGTTATCACCTTGCATGTTTTGCTAAAGAACTAAAAATATTATTTTTGCAAGCCCTATTTTGTTTTACAAATTAATAAATCATTCTCCCTCTCTTTCTATTTTAATAAAACCCAAAATAATATTTGGGAATAATTGCAAAACTATGTCAAATCAAAATTAAAGTTTTGTAAATTATTTTGTAAAAGCCTTGCCTCTCTTTTCTATTTCTTTTCCCTCTTTTCTATCTCCTTTATCTATCTCTCTTTTTCCCCTCTCTTTCTATTTCCTGGAAATTGATAAGAGGCCGAAGCACCCAATTCAGCCCATCTCTTGTCCCTGCCTCCTTTCGGCCCAGCCCATCTCCTTCTCCCTCCCTGTCCCTTTCTTCTTCTCCCGTACAGAGAGCACACCATGTGTGTGGCCGTGGCCACCACCACCACTGCTGCCTCCTTTTCCCCTCCATAAAACCACCACGGCTGCCTTCTCCTCAGCCCTAGCTTTGCCTCTCCCCTCCTTGAGCCGCCACCAGCTCTCTCCCTCCCCTTTCTTCTTCTTCCCGAGAAAATCGACGCCATGGCCGTGGCGAGCCCAAGCTCGCGGCCCCGGTGACTCCATCCACCTCGTTTTCTCCGTGCGCGCCAGGAGCCGCGTCTTGCCTTCCTCTGTCCTCGACAGCAAGCAGGAGACCCGGGAAGCACGGACGACCCCACGCTAAGCTCGTCTTCTTCTTCCGGCCGGGTGCGCGCCGTCATCGTCCCCGTTGGTCCGCGCATCCCCGACCCAAGCCTCCATGTCCCGAGATCCGTGCCGCTGTGCTCCAGCTTCGCCGCCAAGAACAGGAGCCGGAAGAGCCCCAGGACAGCCGCAACAACCTCCTCTTCTCCGACGCCGACCGTCCGCGGGCCAAGGCCACGATCTTCTTCCTCTACTTCCCGTCGCCGTCGTCCGCGGGCTGCACAACCACGACAACCTCAGTCCCTCGGTGAGCCTCCCGTCCGCCTGGAAATCTTCCCTCTTTCCCCCTCTTGCTCTGTGTTCTCGTCGTCGAGCGATGTTGCCGGTCACCGTCCTGCCATGGCCGCAGCCATGTTGAGCTCATGCGTGAGCTTGCTGTCGCTCCTGCGCCTCCCCTACCTTTCTTCCGCGTCCGAGCCACCCTCCAGCAGCAGCACCGCACCCCGGAGACTTCAGAATCACCCGCTTCTGTTCGTCGTCACCGGAGTTCTCTCGGACATCGTCGCCGTCGCTCTGCTTCAGAAAGCCTGAAGCTTTCCCGTCTAAGGGCTTGTTTGATTCATAGGATAGGAAAAGTGTAGGAATAGGAAACCTAAAGGATTAGAGTGGCATGTCTAATTGAATCCTATGGGAATAGAGATTGTGTTTGATTATATGAAGGAATTTTTCCAAGAGGTTGGACTTCATGCTTTTTTCCTATAGGATTTGCACTACAAGATTTCTATGGAAATAATTCCTACAGGATTGGATCCTATGAATCAAACAACTTCAATAGAAAAATTTCCTATAGGAATGAATCCTTCAAAAATCCTACCATATTCCTTTGAATCAAACGGGCCCTAAAAATTCAGTTAGCGCCGCTATGTTGTTTCATGTTTGTTGAGGTGCAGAACCAACCACAAGCAGCGATCCGGTCCAGTGGCAAGCAAGGCACGAATCCATCCAGGAGATCCCGAGTTCGAATCCTCTCGGAGGCAACGCCTCCTCTTTTTCACTTTTATTCCAAGCTGACATCCAGGGCCCGCTCGTTAGCCTCTCTGGCTCGTTTCCAGTGACAAATCCCTTTGCATCCAGGCCCCTGGTCTTTTTCTGTTTTGTATCCGGAGCCCTCCAATCTTTCTGTTCATCACGCACAGATCCCTTTGCATCGGAGGCAACGCCTCCTTTTTTCGCTTTTATTCCAAGCTAACATTCGGGGCCCGCTCGTCAGCCTCTCTGGCTCATTTCCACTGACAACCCCCTTTGCATCCAGGCCCCTGGTCTTTTACTGTTTTGTATCCGGAGCCCTCCAATCTTTATGTTCATCACGCACAGATCCTTGTCTTTTGCAGAAACATCCCTCTACTTCAAATGCTTATATCTTTTATTTTATAAATGCAAATAATGCAAATTATATATCTATTTTGATCAAAAAATGCAAGTAATATTAATATGTCATCCATGTTCCTGTTTGCATCTTCTATCTTCTTGCTTAGTGGTCTTTTGCATTAACACCTAAATAACTAAATATGGAATTGTGAGGATTTGACAAAGTGATCAAATCCATTCCATTTAATTTTGAGTAGCTCACACATGCCTTGTTTAAACCTGTTAATCAACATTTAAATCGGTGGTTAGATAAATAACTTGAACCTTAATATTAATTGTCGGATTCCTGGTTCCGCTTAATTTGGCTAAAGTTGCATCATGTCTTGCATCTTGCCCTGTCATGCATCATGAACATGTTGGATCTTTTGTCGTAGTAGTAAGTGTTGCATCCGCTGTTCTTTCCAGTGTTTGCTGCGTTTTCGCGAATAGGACGTTGAGATGATGTAAGCAACGACAAGTTCTTCTTCCATGCTGGATTCCAGGCAAGCACTGTTCTCTTGTTCCCAATGCATTGTCTTTCATCCTTGCCGTTGATCTCTGCTATCCTTATGTTACGATGTTTATGCGATCCTATCCATGTTTACCCTGCTGCCATGATATAGCCCCACCTCCACATCCTATCACCCTGTTGTTTGTTTACCTTGTTGGCCTTGCGAGTCGTAGCACATGATTAGGCTGTTACCTTTATCTTCTTGTTGTTACCTGTATCTTTAAAGCCCTGGTAAGTGGCTATCTGCTTTACTTTATGTTGTGGGACGATGTTACCTTAAGATAAGGCACCGGCAGGAGGCCCTTTGTGGGTTTTAGTCCTTCTGGTGTCGCTGTAGTTCTTGTCCGTGGATCTAAGAATGAGCGCGCTATCCACATGTGGGACCTAATGGGACTCCCCGCGACCTGTGACCCGATCCGAAGCCTTGTCCAGGGCGCCGCAAGTAGTTCGGGCTTTCCATTTGACGTACGCACATCACCCTTTTATGCAGGTGAAGATGTTGTTGATGATGATGATGGTACTTAACCGATGTGCGTACAATTTTATAGGATTGTGGACGCCTCCCAACCGGGTAGCTACCCTAGAGGAGGCCTAGGAAGGTAGTGTCTCACAAATGGTTGGGTCTGTGTCGGAGCCTCGGCCGGACTCTTGATGCGGGTAAGATCCTATCTAGGTGGTTCTCTGGACTTGGCCGAAGAGAAGTGAAAGGTCGTGTCGATCGCTTCCGCGACAATTCGATGTGTGTGGTTAAACAATAGTGCACCCCTGCAGGGTTAAATCTTTTCGAAAAGCCGTGTCCGCGATTATGGACGACTTGGTGAAGATGCTGGCTAACAAGATTAGGCAACTTACATCTAGTAGTGATAGCTCTTAAACTTGCTACGCTGTGTGAGTGCCTTTGTATTGCTTACTCGTGGGTTAATCGAGTAAGTGATAATCGGCTGGGTATTGTTTGGTGTTAGTATCTAGCTGGTTCCTTGCTCGCGTTCTTATCCCTATCTTATAGACGAAAGTTGTAGCGTGTCTTTTGTAGATGGCTTAGTGCTGCTGCTTCAGTCCACCAATCCTTTATATTTTGGGAGCCTTTGTATTGGTTCCAAGTGTGCTTTGCTTACCAGGTAAATTTCATTACCTGACCCAATCTTTTTGGACTGTTTTGCAATGAACAGTCAATAGGTTTGAAGTCTGACGACGTTAGCTTGGGAATCCCTCCGGCTTGGCCTGGGCAGGGATTCAGACGCCATCGTTTATCTTCAGGGCTCTTAGTCCAATTTGTATCTTGTCTGTAGTCGGACACTAGTTTGCTTTCGCTGTAATTTGTATCTTTGTAATGTATCAGTGTGTCTTGACTCGTTTGAGTCATTCTTGTATATATATACCTCCTTTTGTTGTTGTTGCGGATTCTTTCGTGAACTGTTGTAATGTTATCACAAATCCACCCACATAACGCGCATGTTTTGGCGTGCACGTTATGTCTGGTGGGCGTCCTGAGATCGTTATTATGCGGGTTTTGGCGGGATCGCTAAAATCCGCATGGTACCGATTTTGGGGCGTCACAACATGGTAGTGTATGTGTGCTTATCTTTCCAAGTTCTAATATAAATAAGGAATAACTATTGTTATGTTTTCTTACCATAATAGCTTATATGAAAATTATTGATATCTTGATTGTTAATTTTGTAACAAAAATAAGGTGTATGAGTGTTCTTGGAAATAAAAATTACAATGGAGGAATAAAAAGCAAAACATAAGGAGAAAGAGAAGGACATGGATGATCAAAGGAAAATGGTAGAAAATAATAAAGAGGATGATGCGCCAAAGAAAAAGAATGACAAGGAGGAGATGGAAAACAATATTTGTCCTCAATTCTTTAAGTTGGTCATGCCCGAGATATCTACAGAACACGTGGTAGGTTTTCTTGTTTTACCAATTGTCTTATTTACCAAAATTTATATCTTTTGTTAATTTTTTTGTTGAAGTTGATGGATCAAAATATGAGATATAATTCTCATTCAATATCTAAGATGTCACCATCTCAGTTTTCTCTACCATATTTTGCATGGTTGTTGTGAAGGTTCACGTTTTCATTACAGTCCACCTTATGGATGGTTACCACTAATTTGAGAATGCTAAATGCTACATAGTTTATTATGATCCTAATTTTTTTTGTACTTGATATGTTTCAAACATAGACTAGACTATGTTGTGTGCCATAGAAAAAGAATGAAAGAGAGATAACATGCTTGTAGGGGTATACCTATAACAGTTTTTACCAAATACAATGTTCGAGGGACCAATGGCTTGGCTTGTTGTATAAGAGGGCAAAGTTAAACATGACATGCATGTTTGGATAATATACTTGGAATCTTCGACCCTGAATTAGTTTATATTGTAATTTCCAAACAAATATATGTTTGTCCAAATAAGAAAAATATGTTAACACCTAACTATTTATCAGATTCTTGAAATCAATATCCGGGTACTTAATATGACAGTCAACATTATCATGTTTCACAACCATACATATTTACAGGGCTTGTTCAAAATTGACATCTATGAGTATTGTGTTGAATGTGAAGTATACGAGTATACTGCATTTTGCATGTAAGGAGTGCTATTGAGATGAAAATAGTGTTGATTTTTCTATACATTTATCCAATTGTTGGCTAATTGACATATTGTCATAAGAAGTAACATAATTGTGTCGCATGCAAAAGATCAACCAATTAACCTTTGGTAACCAGCAAGGTGGTTTTGAGGTTCAAGGACCTAACTAAGACCACCATTTGAACTCCATTATTTCAGACTCATATTTATAATAGTTTCAATTTTGGTTGACTCTTAGATGGTTTTTGTTTGTTCTCCACAATGCCCATCAAAATTGGCTTAAACTAGGAAAATTTGCGCGGCGACACGCCGTGCCCGTGTGGTAAAATTCAAATTTGGAAATGTCCTTTATTTAAAAAGTGTGCAAATTTGAAAATTATTGAAATGCAAAGAGAACTTATGTTCAAAAATTGTTCAGATTTCGAAAGATGTTCAAATTGGGAAGTTTTCCAGATTTGATTTCTTTTTACGTTTGTAAAATGATCAGATTTGAAAGGCATTTAAAAGTTTGAAATATTCAAATTTGAAATTTGATCATATGCTATAAATAGTCAGTATTTATTTTTGTGGTCATGTTGATATATTTTTCATATTTTTCAGTTGGATATATTTAAAGTTATTGATTTTTCAGTATTTAGCAGTTTTTGAAAACTGTTTAATTAAGTTGGGCCCACTTGTCAGAAATCTAGGAATTTAAAAAAAAATGAAAAAGAAAAAATTCTGGCAGGTCGGACCCACTGACGTCGTCATGACGTCAGCAGTGGCCGGACCTGCCGCGGCGACGGCGAGCACGGTGGCGTCGCGCCAGCGCGAGCTGGGACGCGCGCGCGCCCGTCGGCGAGAAGGGAGAGGAGGAGACGCCGGAGCTCGCCGTGGACGTCGATCTGAGCGGGGAGGAGCGGAACGGCGTGGCGGCGCGTGGGCGGCGGTGGCGACTTCGGTGTCGCGCGGGAGAGAGAAAGGGGGAGGGGGATGTGGGGGCGTTTTTGCAGGGAAGTCCCTGGATTTTCTGAAATTTATAGATAGGTCCATCTACGTGGCGAGGTTTGGGCTGCGGAGTAATTTCTGGAAAACGCAATGGCTTTTGTGCAAAAATGCATCGGGGACCGTCGGATCCGCGATCGACGGCGCGGAGCCGGCCACGCACTGTAGAAGTGCGTTACTGTAGCACTTCTACAGTGCCCGTGATGTGGGCAGCGCGAGGGGAGGCTGAAACGGACGGCTTTTATATATAGATAGATATATGGCATGTTAGTTATGCCATTTGAAGTTTTGAATATACAACGCTCATTACCATTTTACCTTCCATGCATTTTGGAATATCTAGGTATGCAAATATTATCTTGGACTACCAAATATATATATATATACCACAATTATTTTTATAATATAATAATGTAATTTTGGTCTGTGATCAACATTCTTAGTCATTAATTCGTATGTTGAAATGGTGCAGATAATTCCGCCGGCATTCAACAAATTTTTGGGAAACGAGTCTCCAGGAGTTGTTTCACTGAGAGGTCCAAGTGGGAATACATGGCCCGTAGAGTTGGTTGTGTACTCTTAAGGAGCTACGCTTTGTGCATGGATGGCAGGAGTTTCTCTCTGATCATCACGTCGAGTATGGCTCCTTACTGATATTCCATTACTACGGGCAGTCACAATTCTCAATGCAGGTGTTTGATCAATCAGCATGTGAGTCAAAGTACGCATTCTTCGCTTGCCCGCACCCTAAAGATTATAAAGGGGCCAACATGGGCGTCAATGCTGCATATGCCACTAATCCACAAGAAGAAGATGCAAATAACGCTTTAAAAGCTTCAAGAAAAGAAAGAATAAAGATAATGAAAGGAACGATAAGGGCGTCCAAGGAGACAATATTTATACAGCAGAAGAAGAAGAAGAAGAAGAAGAAGAAGAAGAAGAAGAAGAAGAAGAGGAGGACGATGATGAAGAAAAAGAAGAAGAATAAGAAGAAGAAGAAGAAGAGGAGGAGGACGGTGATGAGGAAGAAGACAAATGCAAGGTTAGCAACTCATCATCGCAACACAAGGGCAGCAATGATACACTCAAACCATCGCAAGAAGAGGAAGAGAAGTGCCACACTATGGCCAACTATGCACCAGACACTTCGCAAAATGATTGTGATGTGTTTATGACAAAGAAGAGTCCTAAGTTCAGAAAGCTTGATATGTTGCAGATGCAGTATGCATTCCTCGCTCGACCGCACCCTAAAGATGATAGAGGGGCCAACATGGGAATCAATGCCGCATATGACACTAATCCACAAGAAGAAGATGCCAATAACACATTAAAAGCTTCAAGAAAAGAAAGAATTAAAGTTAATATGAACGACAAGGGCGTCCAAGGATACAATACTGATCCAAAAGAAGAAGAAGAAGAAGAAGAAGAAGAAGAAGAAGGAGGAGGAGGAGGAGGAGGAGAGGAGATGAGAGGACGACGACGATGATGATGATGATGATGATGATGATGAAGAAGAAGAAGAATAAAAAGAAGAAGAAGAAGAAGAGGAGGAGGAGGATACGATGAAGATGAAGAAGAATACAAATGCAAGGTTAGCAACCCATCATCGCAACGCAAGGGCAGCGATGATATAGTCAAACCATCGCTAGAAGAGGAGGAGCAACACCACACTATGGCCAACTATGCACCAGACACTTCGCAAAATGACCGTGACGTGTTCATGACGAAGAAGAGTCCTAAATTCAGAAAGCTTGATATGTTGGCAGATGATGATCGTCGTGTATCCAAGAAGCCCAAGGTTGACGGGAAAGTTTCTGATGCTTCAGCTTGTACGAGAGCCGCATCAAGTGGCAGTATGTCAGCTAAGCAGAACCCTACTATGGAAGCCAAAATAAGCACAAGTAAGAATATTTACAGAAAACATTTTTTTCCTTACATGATCTTGCAATGCATATTATGAAGCTAATGTGAGTGCAGCGTATCGCACAGATGTATCAACACCAGTTGATTCTGCCATGTCAAACAGAGTTCCTAGTGACAAGAAAGGAATGTTTCACTCCACACTGTTTAATAATAACAATGATGTAACTACACATGGTAAAGGTAAACTTTCTTTCTCTCCAAAAATTAAGAGAATATACGTAGTTCATCTAGCCTCGACGTTGAGTGAATTAATAACCTGACGTAACTACGTCTTCCTATAGTCGTTATCGTTATGAAAGTTCAAAGGAGATCATCATTAACGTCACAACGACGCCCAATAACTGAAATGGAGAAGCACGATGCCATGGAGAGGGCGATGAAATTCAAATCCACGAGACCCTTCACCATCAAGACAATGAAGCACTGTCAAGTTTATGACACATACTTCATGGTAATGGCTTATGTTCATATGTACAAAAATATCAAATACTATAATTTTTTCCTCTCTTTTCTCGTCGACAAGATTCTTCTTGCCTCATTCGTACCTACATAGGCCTGATATGAATCTTGCTTGCAGATCATCCCATATGATTTCGTTCAGCCTGCCGAGTCATAGCAGGATGATGACGTTGTGGGACCCACAGGGAAAGCCATGGGAGGTTAGCTACGAGTACTCTAAGGAGCATCCCGCCGCTGCTTTTAGCGCTGGGTGGGGCGCGCTTGCCATGGGAAACAACCTAGAAGAGTCGGACGTGTGCATCTTTGAGATTCTGGATGCCAACATCTATAGGGTCGTACAGGTGATCACTCCCTGCATCATCTCGGATGGAACCTCATCTGTCGATTGATCGATTACGCATGGCAAATAAAGTACTCCATCTGTTCCAAAATATGAGACATTTTGAGAGTTCAACTTAAACTCCCAAAACATAGGAAAAAAGGGAGTATTATTCCATAACCTAGCACTCTGATTAGCTCGCGAAGTCGCAATCAATTCATAGACGATTTTATTGGTTCTCATGTCAACATTAAACATGTCAGCTTGATATTACCGTGTGATGTGTGTGCTTGGACGGGTAGACTTGTTCAATTCAATGGTTGTTACAGACAAGAATGCTATTGCGGTTATTTTTTTTGAGAGTTTTTGCATTCAAATCACGAAATAATGCAAAGTAGTTGACCCTTACAAGCACACTGTAACACAATCACAAAGGACCATGAACACCTAGAACACCCTAAGACAACCATAACACATGAAGATCTCCGAAGCCCTGTGTCATCATCCATGAACCTTGCGAGGAGACCCCTGCAGCAGAAAAATCTGCAACCAGACGCAAGAAGGTCATCGTCTTCGACCACGGTACAATTGCCGCCACGCTGCTTCCCCTTTTCTTCGCACCAGCGCCGAGAGGGCATGGACACCAATCCAACACACCTGCAACAGCCGTCGCCATCTTTGGCTTTGAGTACCGCGAAAAGTGTCCCTTCCAGAAGGAAGAGAACTAGGATCCGGTTCCGGCACCGCGGCCGGGCCATCCGCCCGGGCAAAGTAGGATCTCCCTCCAGCAGCAGCGTAGAGGAAGAAGGAGAACATCAGCAGCAAATCATACCGACGAGGAGGAAGAGGAATCTTCGTCTCCACGCATCCATCGCCCATCTGAGGACCCAAACGGCCAGTGCCAATTGACCTCCAGACACCATAGCCCGCGACCTCGACGAGATCCGGGGATCCCCCACCCCGCTGGCTCCTAGACGAAGGCAAAAGCCCCGCCTGGCCGCGAACGGAGCCCGGGGAGATTTATTCCGACGCGACACCACCGCGACAGCCTCGGTAGCGTCTCCCTCAACCCTACCCTACCGCGAACCCACCTAACGCACAGACCCGAGGTTCCCCCTCCCTCCCGCCGCCGGAGCGGCAGGCGGCGCCGGCGGTACGCAAGGGAGCCGCAGTCGCCTCCTGGATCGCCTTGTTCCCGATCTGTATTTTCCAGGAGAGACCAAACCGGTACGATGTTTTCTACATAGTGCTATTGCGGTTATTGGTTTGGTGAATTATATTGGTGACTGTTTTAATGAATTGGCTTGCATGCTTATTGGTTTATGTCGTGCAAGCAAGTTTTTGTTACGTCTAGTTTGTGTGGATAGAAAACATTATTTATAATGCAAAAATAGTGGGCCCTCGAGTAAGTTGCACGCTAAATTCCATGCATGTTCAAATTTAATTTCTTCCCCTATGCCAAAAAGCAATATTCAGAGTGACGGTACGAATCTTGACTCACGTAGTCCATATAAAAATGCATATAAGTCGATCGCTCATTTCGATCGTGACATAGCTGATAGCTTCAATGTCAACCCCTGACATCAATCTCTAGGTAAGCTTTGGTTTCCCTTCACGTGTGAGGCGTTAGACATATCATCGGCTAACAGCTAGCCTCGACAGCAAGATTATTCGTACTACTCTATGGAAGATAAACACAGTACCCTATGACGGTTGCACTCGTAAAACACATTCTCCATGTTCACGTTGAAACACATTTTGCCAGTAGCGCACATCCATCCATCGCACTCATCGATTATTCATACCTTCTTCACAGCCTTTTCCTCAATTTTTTTTATTCATACCTTCTTTACACCACTCTCAACATCCCCCCACCCCCCCAAAAAAACACGGCGTAGTTGTATTAGGATCAGCGTATAAAAATATTATAGATAGTCCCTCCGTTTACAATTAGCTTGCGTTCTGAGTATAGTCAAAGTTAATTTTTATTAAGTTTGATCAAGTTTAAAGGAAAAATATTTCAAACTTTAATGTCATTTAATTGTTTTTGTTAGATCAATGTGTCACATCAGGCCTCTATCCGTGTATTGGCTCTTAGCATGTTATCATATGATATACAAATCCTCACTAGACAACTACCACGATGCATTGTCTTTGAAGTATTCTACCTGAGAAACTTAAATCCCGAGAATTCGAATCTATTGCGAAATGTTCATGTCTTAAAAAAATTGACCTTACAAGTCCATCCATAAAACCTTTGAACCTTGGTTTCGCTGATGTGGACGAGCACACACTTTGTCGGCATGTGCATAATTAACTTGTCCTTTGCTTTGCAGACTTTCACTTTCAAAAAATGAAACAACTGTATAATCCTTGGACATTTGTGATG
Source organism: Poa pratensis (assembly GCA_947311845.1). Classification (NCBI taxonomy): domain Eukaryota; kingdom Viridiplantae; phylum Streptophyta; class Magnoliopsida; order Poales; family Poaceae; genus Poa; species Poa pratensis. The sequence goes on along the minus strand of CAMZMU010000045.1, from coordinate 29,554,613 downwards.
CACATGGATAAATATACATATTTCAAAGTTTGTTAAAGGAAGTGGGTGCTAAATTTGGATCTAAACAAAACTGATTATCAAAGGAAAGCATTACTCCACATAGTAGTGACGTGCTCTTCATACCTTCACTTAGAGTTTTATCACTTTGTAAGACGCCTTTGCAATTTGCATGACATGTAAGCTTGCTCTTTTTTTTTGACTTTGTAAGACGCCTTTGCAATTTGCATGACATGTAAGTTTTTTTTTTGCGAAACAAAGTACAGACGAAGACGCTCACAACCACGCGCGTACACTCCATCCTATAAACGCACACACGTACATCCCTACCCACATGAGCATTTTCGAAAGACTGAGCTGACAAATCGTGTGTTGAGATTGACGAAATCAGCACAGACAAGTGTGATGAGCGCGTTTGTGGTAAGCACATACCTTTCTTTCACCCTTCAGATTGGCTTAAAACAGAAAGAAATCAACCATGTTTTGATTTGAGATAAAATATACATGAAATATATACGTGTCAACGAGTAGTTTCCATTCCCATGACCCGTTTCAAATTTCGTCGACACTAACTTTTAATTTTGGACCAAAATTCGTACTACTTTTCGACGAATTTTATCAAATTCGCCATACTCGGTCGACCGTTTGAAGTTTTATTTCACGAGAAGATCTATATCGTTGTTCCCCACAACTTTTATGTTGTAACTTTTTTTTGTTTCAAACGGTCCCGACGAATTTGACAAAATTTATCACAAAATAGTGCGGGCTTGATCCAAAATTAAGAAGTTAAAGTTGATAAAACTTGGAACCGATTACGAGAATGGAGCCTAGTCGTCAACGCACATATATTCCGCGTATATTTTATCTCGAATTGAAACATGTTTGAGCTCCTTTCATTTTAACCTAAGCTGCTAAAGGTGAATATAAGTGTACATGTTTATCAGCCAGAGCAGCGTCCAAACATGTGGTTTTGGCCCGATAAAGGCCGAAAGGAGGGTTTCGGCACGAGTAAGGCCGACGGCGTAATACTTTTAAAATTGATTTAATTTGTATATTAGTCTTCAAATTTGTATTTTAAAAATAACATTTTTTTATTTTAAATCCGCAACCACGTCTCTCTCGCAAGTCTCGCACAGTCGCAGGTCGTCGACTGGACCTTAACGATCCGATCAAGTGAAGAGGAGCTGTAGATCTCGATTCCACCGGCGCTCCTCCCCCTTCCCGTGGGCTGTGGTGCAGTAAGCCGCCTTCCTTGTAGAAGATGCAGAGCGCGACGCGGCTGACGCTGCTGCTGTGCGCGGCGTGGGCGGCCGCGCTCCTCTACGGTGAGATGGGCGCCTACTGGGCCTCCCACCTCTCCTGCTCGTGGCCATCCGCACCCTCTTCCATCCCATCCCTGGTCAGTACGAGACGCTGTCGATTCGTTCTGGATTGAGAGTTTCTTTTCTGAGAGAGTCTGGATGGTGGATTTGGGACGGCTTCTGGCTGGTTAGGGTTTTAGCTGCGGTGTGCATTATTACTACTGAATAATTCGTAAAGCACCCATCTCGTCCTGGCGAATAAAGGTTGGTAATTCGACCACCGTTTTGTTAGCTACCATGCCTGAATTTTGGTGCAATAGCGCGATTTGGTCATGACGAATAGCAAATCGAGCTACAGTTCAGGAATGGACATTTCATTTCTACTGCATTCAAACTGCGCTGCTTATTATCACACACCAGCCCCTGTTTGTAGCTTTGCATTGGTATTTCTAGCATTTACTATATCTTATTGTCATATTCCACTTGATGTGCAGGATAACCATGTGAAGATTGCCGTCATTGCTGATCCACAGGTCAGCTTCGCTGCTAGTTCATGTAATTGTGTCAATAAACCCACAGTAGGACATAGTATAAGATATATTTTCAGATATATGTTGCTTCCTTCTGAAAGGTTTTCCCTTGCAGCTTATGGACAGCACCTCGCTTGGTCTACCAGCTAGCTCAGTTGCGCTGCAAGCCGTCGAGTTCTTCACAGATTTGAACATGAGAAGGTCCTTCCAGTCTGTGATATTGCCGTTCAAGCCTGATGTGATCTTATTTCTCGGTGACCACTTTGATGGGGGCCCATATTTGTCCGATGAAGAGTAAGGCACGGATGCTGAATTCTTTTTTCACCTTTTAATTGATGCACGAAGTTCACTTCTCAACATTCCATCTGATTCGAGTTGGTAGTTCGGTACCATGTTGATTAGAAACTACTCATTGTTTATTTGTATGTGCTTTAAAGGATGACGTTTTATATAAGTGATGTGACTGGAATATGCAATGACAAATATCAAAATTACAGCATTTCCTTACATGAATGTCTATTGGACACATGTTGTCTCTCCTTAGCTATTACATTTGCTGTTTATTGTAAAAAATCAACTATCTAGTAAAGATGTATATATATATGTATTCCTAGATTTCCAGTGGTTTTAGATATGCAATGCGTAACTAGTTGTTATGCTCCATTTCTAAAATTTGACGACAATACATCTCCTCTCAAGTGCCCCTATTGCTTCTTCCCATCAATGAATACCCAATTTTTACTGAGAAAACGCAAAGTTTTGCGTCTCGATGCATTATAGAAAAGGAAGGTTATATGTACAAATTCTGGGACCGGACCAACACCACACCGTTGTGTTAACCCCTTTACCTTTGTTGTTGCCATTGTTGTTTAATTGTTATATCATATTTCCCCTCAAAATTATCAAAAGGTTCTATGTTCCATTATCTTCCTTTTCTAACTGATGTTAAAAACTTTCAGGTGGCAGGAATCTTTGTTTCGGTTTAAGCATATATTCAGCATGACTGAACAAAGAACAAATCCACATGTCCCAATCTACTATCTTTCAGGAAATCATGATATTGGTTACTCAGCATTGCATTCAGTTTATCCTAAGGTGATTGACTATGATTTCCTCTTTTTTGCCCTTTCTCGTGACTTCCATTTGTGTATTTACATCTTTCTCAAATCTTAGTTGTTGTTCCCTTCACAAAAAACTGTTGGCTAGGATGAGCTTCTTGCCATCACAAAAAACTGTTGGCTATTCATTTTTGTCCTCTCTGCCCTTCATGTCTTTACTGTAGTTAATCAAAGGCGATTTCTCGCCATTTTAACTTTCAATTATTTCTCAAATTTAGATTCACTGACCACGTCTCTGACTGAAATTAAATAGAAAAACTGATTTTGCATGCATTTCTCCTGGTGTAAAGTTATTGAGTAGCTTGATGAGCTTCAAAAATACTCAAATCTTTGACAGTGTTGTCCCTAGCCTCGGGACTTGGTTCATCTCTTTAAAAAAGAAGTTTATTTGATCTTTTAGATTTAAGGAGTCTATGAGTTCTCTTTGAACCTTCGGCTGGTTCTTTTTCATAACCTTTAATTGGCCTAGATTGCTGGCATGTAAATAGTTATATGTACATTCCCGGTCTCTGTCTCTTGTAAATATTGTTTCTCTATTGATCTAAAATTTAATGATGGGCTCCAGTTTTCCTCAAAATATTATGCAATAATATTTCTGTAACTGCAAAGAAGACATGAGAACTCAAATTGTGGACAAACTACAACCTATAAGCTCGCTATCTTTTCTTGTAGGTTATCAGTCGTTATGAAAAAGAATTTGGACCAAGAAACTTCCATTTTTTGTCTGGGAAGGTGGACTTTGTTGTTGTTGATGCTCAAACTCTTGATGGTATGTTACTATGCCTCCAAAGTTTTGTATAGCTTGTGCTACAATGAACTACACTACAAATGAAATCCTACATTAGCAGTGCATTATAGAATCCAGATTGTGGTTTATGAGTAAGATTAAATTGGTTTGCAGTTTCTTTTGATGCTTCTGCTTTGTATAGCTAAAGAATTGTTAACATCTGTTTAGGAGGAGCTAAACAAAGCAAAGAAAGATCCTCTACTTGGGAGTTCATTAAAACACTGTCATCTGGTATGGCACTGAGTACATAATTATGCATAGTGTTACAGTTACTATCCGATTGACTAGTTTTACTTCTTTTTTAAGGTAATGAGTCAAATCCAAAAGTTCTTTTAACACACATTCCCCTGTACCGCCCTGACAATACTCCGTGTGGCCCACATCGTTCTTCACCTGTTATAAATCAGGTATGCTCTCGAATTATTTTTCCTCTGCTATTTTCAAGTAAGGACTTCCTGTAACTTTCTTATGATTCTTGTTCGTATATTATGAAGATAATACTGTTTCATATGTAGCACACTTTTGTCCACTGATTTATTCTGCAAATTGCAACTTGTTTGTGTTTGCCTTTGTGCAAGCAATTCGACTAACAACATATTTATCTAGCTGATTGGTTTTATATGCTTTCATTCCAGAGGATATATAGTGCTGCTAACGATCAAGGAATCAAGTATGTCCTTCCTCGAGTATTGCTGTTTTCCTGCTTTTTACTAAAGTAGCTTGTCAATATTGAATATTGTGATCATCGGACTGATAAACTTAGGATCATTGAACTCTCTTTATTCTTATATATGTCACTGAACTCTCTCAAGCAATAGTTTGTTTTGAGAGCTACTTGTGATATTCTTCTTGGTACAAGAATTGCTAATGTTATTAGCTGTGCTGTACCCAAAATTATCTCAAATTTTCTTGGTTGAATGTTACCCTATGCGTTCTCCTGAAACTTACTTTTAGTCAAATCAGTTCAAATCATTGCTGCCTATTAGAACTTTCTCCACATATTAACATAGAGCAAAGATATAACAGTTAACATAAGATTTTTTAATGCAGGTATCAGAATTATCTAAGCAAAGAGACTTCTGATCTTTTGCTGAAGTTGCTGAAGCCGGTAAGCTTATTTTTTACAGTTTCCAGAGGTTTGAGTCAAATTTGAAAATATCTTGACTGGTCAATCACTCTGCAGACTCTTGTGCTCTCAGGACATGACCATGACCAGTGTACAGTTGTCCACTCCACTACTTTTGGGCCAGTAACAGAGGTACGAATTTTTTAAGGTTTCTTGTTGCAACATTTCATGCTTTGCATCTAATGGGATTGTTAATACCACAGCACACCCTTGGGACAATAAGTTGGCAGCAGGGAAATCTTTATCCATCTTTTATGCTGTTGTCTGCTGGGCCCAAGTTATCACCAAATTCAACAGATTTTAGTCATGAGGTTCTCACGAATCTTTGTTTCCTGCCTAAACAAACTCATATCTATATTGGGTAACGCTTCTGACATGTGCCTGTTGATTGGCTTGCTTTTATAGCTGCAGATTTACAACTGAATTGTCTGACAAGTTTGTTTGTGTCTTCTGTTTGCGCAGGTACATCTTCCAGTTTGTGATTACGGTCCTTCTGCTGGTCTTTTGGCCGACAAATGGTCTCAGTTCTCTTCCTTATATGAACAAATTTGTAGGCTTCATGATGTCTGTGGGTGCTGAATTGAGTTCAAGAACCAAAGAAAAAAATGACGATGAAGACGGTGAATATGAAATGGTTTGGGATGCTGAGGGGTCCATGCATCTTGTTAAAAAGGCAGTGGCAAGAGCCCCCAGCACTAGCTCAGACTCCCGAACTACAGGACGGTATGTGTGTTTTCTGTTGGGATAATGCTTTTTAGTACTACTGTTCCAAATTATAAGATGTGCTAACTTTTCTGAATCACATGTATCTAGACGTTTTTCTGTGTGTCTGTTCACTTATTTCAGTCCGTACATAGTCCACATTGAAATATCCAAAACATTTTATAATTCGGAATGGAGGGAGTACTATGTAAGACTGAAACTTGCCTCGTGCTTTTAACTGAAAGATCTCTCATATTTATGACAGAGGAAATGTTGTTGCAAGGCCGACTGCAAGAAAGCACCAACCAGAACCTGATTCATCTGTCCATGTTGATATGGGCTCTGAAACGGCACCAGAAGATGGCGGAAAGTTGCCTCATCCAAGCAAATGGAGTGTAAAGAAGATCCTTCAGAGGCTGTTCCGTGTGGTTCAGTCAATTGTCGTCATTGCCATGCTGAATGTTCCTCTATACATGATGCTTCTCTTTAAGGATTGGGTTGACCGTTGAATTGGTTAGAAAGTCTAGGTCGATCCATGTAATTCAGTAGAGTAGAATCGGCTGGATTTGCTCTCACAAAGACCTATATGAAGCGCGGAATTTTTGCTGTGTGATTGTCACTGCATGCATCATGTTAGGCAGTGAACCTTTCTCTGTCTTTGTTGTCTGATTAATAGTTGCCAAAAACTATGAAATAAATACACCTAAATGGAGGGATATTTTAGACATCTCAATTCCTAAAGGCTAACTGTACAACCCAATTTAAACTGGATACTGTGCGTAGGTAGGCATAGTAGTCATTATTGTTTTTATTTTAACATTCCTGTTTTGGAATTTGGATTTGAATATATATGACATTATGGTATATGTATACATTTTCTCTGCCATCATTTAAAATAAAATTCATGTCTCGTCGGTCATGTTTTATGATACGGGAGTATTAAGAGTAGCACATGCTTATAAGTACGTGATATGTTTTTCTGCGAGTACATGGAGATGGACTGACAATCGAAACATGTTATGTAGACATCTCGAATACTCCATCCATTTGAGAACCAAATTGTGGGTAGATGCTGAGGGTGGTGACATCGCCGGCCCAATAGCGTTCAAACCATGTGTTTGACACTTGTTTATTCTTTCAGTGGAAAAGTATGTTTATGTCGACATTGAGACGCTTGTGATGACTTCGTTAATCTTAAGAACTCACCTGTCGGCTCAATCTTTCAGGGATATTTATAGGGGTAGGTTGTGCGTACTTCTGTTCACCGGATGAGTGTATGCACGTGTACCGTGTTTGCACGGTGTTTCTAAGAAAAAGTATACTCTATCCAATTTAAAATATAAGCCGCGTTGGCTTTTTAAATCCATGTTCCAATGCATGTACTACACGACCAAGTTTGGAAATTTTCGACAAAAAAGTCTAGTGAATGTAAATGAGCAAGATTTTCCATAGGTAAACTCAAGGGGTCAAGCTAGGCCAGGCAGAAAGAGAGAAAAAGAAGCATCGTTCGCATCCAGGCGGCAACATGTGGGCATTGTTTGTACGATCAAATGCAGCTGATGGCCTGCCTGCCCGGATCTATCTTCGTTATTAACATACACAGCCCATCAGCAGGTAGATCTCTTTCAGCATCATGTGCCATGTGTCTGAGGGTGACATGCACCCCATGTGCCTCCTGCCCATAATAACATACTAGTGGAATAGCACAAACACACACTCTTCAGCAAAGCAGCAGGAGTTGCGTCCCCATCTAGCTAACCTTGAGAGTCGACTCTCGTCTTTCTCCGCCGCCCCTCGCCTCTCTTCTCTCCGGTGGCTACGGCGCCCGGCGTGAGGATGGTGTAGGAGGTCGGTCTCCCCTTGTATATAGTAGCTGTAGGATCCTTTTCTTGCTCGTTGTAGCTATGCCCTATGTGGAGAAGTGGAGTAGGTCGCCGGACTCTTTCGGCTGGATCCGGTGCGCCCTCAACAAGCTTCGCCTGCTTGCTACGCTCTGGCGGGCACGGCAGGTTGAGTTTGGCCGAGGCATCTCCGTAATAAAAGCCGCGAGGTTCTGCTTGCAGATGCGACCAAGCCGTGTCTGCGGGACGGCGGTGCTTGCTTTTCTCTTGGCGGTGCTCCGGTGGACGGAGCCGTATGCTGAAGATAGCGGCGCTGCATCCTCTTTCCCTCATAAGCTTGAAGAGCGGCTTTCGGTTCTGGAAGTCGTTGTGCTTCTGTGCAGGTTGGAGCTGGAGTTGGCAAGTTCTTTTTCTCGCCGTCGTGAGGATCGACGGGACAAAGCTGCTGCTCCTTTTCCTCTTCTTGATGCAGATGCACATCCGGAGCTGGTGTGTGTGAAGAAGTGCGCCAGCGGAGCTATGTTGAATCACGGAAATCCCAAGCCGCGGCCAAGCTTGACCGAGGCTATCCATGGCGAAAGGAGCCGATCCGTGCTCTGGAGCTTCTACCAGAGGTATTTCTTCCTCCTTTACTGGAGGATCTTTGATCTCGGTGAGGGAAACTCCGGCGCCGTTGTCCCAAGTGGCTTGTTCCCCGGTGATAATGGCGACGCCCTTGCCTTGAGGTCCATGGCTGTCGGCGGCGAAGACGAAGGATCCAATTGCGTTTTGTGTTTGAATCTTGAGGTCCTGTTTGTAATTTCGGAGGATGCGACTGTAATTTTTCTTTTCTTTGGGTTCCTCCTTGTAACTTTGTATATGCCGCGATAATGAAAGCTCCTGCCCTCCGGGGCAACTCTTGTTCAAAAAAAAAAACATACTAGTGGAATTTTGCGCGTCGTGACGACGCGCCTTTGTTAGTTTTTAAATTTTTATTGGCGATATGTTGTTGTAATATTTCGCGAACAATGCTTTTTTAAAGTATTGCAGATGTTCAAAGTGTATTAAAGAAATGGTTTAGAATTGAGAAGATTAAGTAACAAAATCACTTAGATGGGAAAAACTTTTTGTTTTATCTGCATATTCATAGAAAAATGTGCATTACTGTAAACAAACAGTATTCGTTGAATTAATTTAATTCCATAAGTTGGAGTGGTCAGGAAATATTTAATTTAACTCCATAGTCTGAGGAAATACGTTGTAAGGGAATTCGTTAAATTCAATCCATAATTAGAGGAAATGCTTTTTTATTTTCTGCAAACATTTAGTGAATGAAGCATTTTTTATTTTTATGCGCATAATTAGAGAGATCTAAGCTAAATTATCTCTGAATATTAAACAATTTGGGAAGAAATAATAAGTTTGTATTTTTCCTTGAAAATTTAATTGAATTCTATAATCAAATGGAATACATTATATGAACATTTCTTAAATTCAATCCATAATTTGAGGGAATTAATTTGGGTTTTCTCCAAATATTCGTCGAATTGAAATCTTGAAATATGTTTGCATTATGCCATAAGTAGCGCAAATAATAATTGGTATTTTTTTTCCGGTTGCATAGTATAATCAGCCGAAATGTATTTTGTGAGCATTTATTACTTTTTAATCTATAATTAGATGAAGTGCACTTACAATGTATACAAATATTAGGCAGTTTGAATTGTTTAAGTTTGTTTGTATTTTGGCATTAGTAAGTATCAATTTTTTTTGAGCATGTTGATATATTTTGGGGTAGCTCAAATATTTTAGTAATTTGAAATGTTGAAATGTGCTTCTTTTTTTCCAAATAATATTTAAGTTAAGTATGTAGTTAGTGGTACTGCATATTTTTTGGATTTGTGCTAACAAATGGGGGAAAGTTCATCTATGTTGCATCCAAATTTTGACTATTTTGAATTGTTTAACTATTCATTCTTGCATGTTAGAGTCTTAGAATTTGTTAGCCGGTTACAAAACACCGACACTGACTTATCCAATTTAGCGTTAGGTTAATATGGGTTAACATGTGAATGATCCTAAAGTTTATCGTTGGCGGAAAATAAGCTTGGTCGTGCATATTTTTTGGTTATGTGAAGTAGAGTAGAAATGCTCATAGAAAAGGACAAAAGCGCAAGTATAGAGCCCTATATTTGGGATACGACGATTCCGGTCATGGGTGCAGATGCACCCATTATGTAAAACATTTTTTATTTTTTTTCAAAATGTCAAAAACTTTCAGAAAAAATTTCGGATATACATCAGAACATTTTGTGTTAGCACAAAAAGTTTCGCGGAGAAAAAACTCGAATGTTTGATTATGTTTGTATGTTGGCATAAATAAGTAATTTAGCTTCGTAATCAGAAGTTGTGCACTATATGAGCATTTAGTGAAGTGAATATGTAATTTGTGGAATTGCACCTGAATTTAATATTCAAATATATATTTTGAGGAATTGCATATGAATTTCATATTTAGAGAAAGTTAATTTAGTTTTTTTGCCAATATTTTGCTTAATTGAGATGTTCAATTAGAGTCCATAATCGGAGGGAATACGTAGTGTGAGCATTTGTTAAATTCAGCTCTACATAATTATGGGGAGTTCATTTGGTTTTTCTTCAAATATTCATCAATTCAAAATGTTCATTTTTTTGTGTGTGTAAATAGTTGGCTTTTTTATGAGCATGTTGATTTATTTTAGAGTACTTCTAATTCTTAAGCAATTTGGGAATGTTCGGAAATTATTAATTTTAAATTTTAGTCTATAATGGGTGGAAATGCAAGTTTATTCATTTGGATTCCATAGTTACATAATTTTTTTTAAGTTGAACTCCATATAGTTGGAGGAAGTGTATATAGAATTTTCCCAAATTTTGACCAAATTGAAAAGTGTAAATATATTTTTATTTTCATATAATTAATTAGCAATTTTTTGTGTGATGTTTGTGAATTATGTTTCTTATATTTCGGATGGGAAGACTTGAAATTGTTGTTTTTTCGGTATTTATCAATTTGTACACATTATCTAAATAACGTGGGGTTCACATGTAAGGAATTTAGTTTTCTTTTATATTTACGCGGAAAAGGAAAAAATTCTGACAGCCGGGCCCACTGCGACATCACGATGACGTCAGCAGTGGCCAGGCCTGCCACTGCCGCGGCGGCGAGGAGGACGGCGACGCCGCGCCAGTGCGTTCTGGGGCGCTTGAGTGGGCGCGCTGGACACGCGCGAGCGCGGAGCGGCTGCAGGTGGCGGTGATACGTCTCAAACGTATCTATAATTTTTGATGTTCCATGCTTGTTTTATACCAATTGCTACATGTTTTGCATCTACTTTATATCACTTTTATACATTTTTTGGGACTAACCTATTAACAAGATGCCGAAGTGCCAGTTCCTGTTTTCTGCTGTTTTTGTATTCCAGAAAAGCTAGTCTGGAAATATTCTCGGAATTGGACGAAACTACACGGGAGTCCCTATTTTATCAGAACACATCTGACGGACCAAAGAGGCGACGGAGAGGGCCACGTGGGCCCCACACGTGGCCAGGGCGCGGGCCCCCCTCTGCCGCGCCCTGGGGTGGTGTGGGCCCCACGGGCCTCTCCAGCCGCCGCCCTTTCGCCTACTTATTCCCCCCGACGCGAAAACCCTAAGTACCTGAGCAAATATCCACGAAAAGTTCCAGAGACGCCGCCGTCGTCAACCCTAGCTCGGGAGGGTTCAGAACCTCTTCCCGGCACCCTGCCGGAGAGGGGAATCGTCACCGGAGGCTTCTACATCGCCATGCCTGCCTCCGGAGTGATGCGTGAGTAGTTCATCCTTGGACTACGGGTCCATAGCAGTAGCTAGATGGTTGTCTCTCCACTTTGTGCCATCATGTTTAGATCTTGTGAGCTGCCCTACATGATCAAGATCATATTATTGTAATGCTACATGTTGTGTTTGCTGGGATCCGATGAATATTGAATATTATGTCAAGTTGATTATCAATCTATCTTATATGTTATTTAAGATCTTGCATGCTTTCCGTTACTCGTAGATGCTTTGGCCAAGTAGATGCTTGTAACTCCAAGAGAGAGTATTTATGCTAGATAGTGGGTTCATGTCTCCGTTTAACCTGGGACAGTGACAGAAAGTTCTAAGGTTGTGGATGTGCTGTTGCCACTAGGGATAACCTAACGATGCTATGTCCACGGACATATGTGTTTGTTTACATTACGCACTTTACTTAATGCAATTATCCGTTGCTTGCAACTTAATACCAACGGGGACTCGGATGACAACCCGGCGGTGGATTATTAGTCATAGATGCTGTTGGATAACGATCTATGTATTATGTCGTAATGCCCAATTAAATATCATAGTAGTCAACATGTCATGTATATGCATTGTCATGCGCTCACTATTCGTCAATTGCCCAGCTGTAATTTGTTCACCCAACATGTTAGTTATCTTTTATGGAGAGACACCACTAGTGAACTGTGGACCCCGGTCCATTCTTTTACACTGATTAAACAACCACAAACTGCAAACTGTTCCTTTTTCATTCTCTGCAATTTAATACTCATTTTCCACACCATACGTTTAATCCTTTGTTTTCAGCAAGCCAGTGAGATTGACAACCTCACTGTTTCGTTGGGGCAAAGTAGTTTGATTGTGTTGTGTGCAGATTCCACGTCAACAGTCCAGACTCCCTCGACAGCTATTTTTCTGGCGCCGTTGACAACCTTCTGAAGAGTTGCTGCTCCTACTGGTTCGATAACCTTGGTTTCTTTCTGAGGGAAAACTTGCTGCTGACTACATCATACCTTCCTCTTGGGGTCTCCCAACGAACGTGTGTTTCACGTCATCAAGCTATTTTTCTGGCGCCGTTGCCGGGGAGACAGCAGTCTTCTGCAAGGGGAGTTTCACGCTTCCAATCTCTTTACTTTGTTTTTGTCTTGCTTAGTTTATTTTATTTTATCTTGTTTGCTTTCAATTATCAAAAACACAAAAAAATTAGTTACTTGCATCTAGTTTACTTTCAAGTTATTTTCTGTACTGTTTTTATTTCTGCTAAAATGAGTACTCCTGAGAACACTAAGTTGTGTGATTTCACTAGCACGAACAACAATGATTTCATATGCACACCTATTGCTCCACCTGCTGCTTCAGCAGAATTTTATGAAATTAAACCTGCACTTTTAAATCTTGTTATGAAAGAGCAATTTTCTGGTGTTAGTACTGATGATGCTGCTGTTCACCTTAATAACTTTGTTGAACTTTGTGAAATGCAAAAGCTCAAGGAAGTAGATGGTGATATTATTAAACTGAAACTTTTTCCTTTCTCCTTGAGAGGACGTGCTAAAGAATGGTTGCTATCTTTGCCTAGAAATAGTATTGATTCATGGACTAAATGCAAAGATGCTTTTATTGGAAAATATTATCCTCCTGCTAAGATTATTTCTTTGAGAAGTAGCATAATGAATTTTAAGCAATTTGATAATGAACATGTTGCTCAAGCATGGGAGAGAATGAAATCATTGGTTAAAAATTGTCCCACTCATGGACTGACTACTTGGATGATCATCCAAACCTTCTATGCAGGATTAAATTTTTCTTCGAGGAATTTATTGGATTCGGCCGCTGGAGGTACCTTTATGTCCATCACTTTGGGTGCTGCAACAAAGCTTCTTGATGATATGATGATTAATTATTCTGAGTGGCACACCGAGAGAGCTCCAACAGGTAAGAAGGTAAATTCTGTTGAGGAAACCTCCTCCTTGAGTGCCAAAATTGATACTATTATGTCTATGCTTGCAAATGGTCAAACACATGTTGATCCAAATAATGTTCCTTTAGCTTCTTTGGTTGCTCAAGAAGAGCATGTTGATGTGAACTTCATTAAAAATAATAATTTCAACAACAATGCTTATAGGAATAATTTTGGTAATAGCAATTATAGGCCCTATCCTTCTAATAGTGGCAATGGTTATGGAAATTCCTATAGTAACTCCTACAATAATAATAAGAGTGTACCCTCTGATCTTGAAGTTATGCTTAAGGATTTTATTAGTACACAAACTGCTTTCAATAAAACTGTTGAGGAGAAATTTGGGAAAATTGATGTGCTTTCCTCTAAAGTTGATAGTCTTGCTCTTGATGTTGACTTATTGAAACTAAAGAACATGCCTCATGATGTTAAAGAGAGCAAAACTCTCAATGCTATACAAGTTAAAATTGATAACAATGTGAGGATGTTAGCTGAATTGCATGCTAGATGGGAAAGAGAGGATGAAATTGCTAGAAAGAACAATATTGCTAGAGTTTATACTATTACTACTTCTGAAAAGCTTCAAACTCAAGTGTTAACAAACCTCCTACCATTAATGGCAATAGTTGGTGTTGGTAATGTTTCCACTTCTATTGCAAAATGTCCTAAATTGCCTGATAACTCTGAAACTGTCCTTGATAAAGATGCTGAAATTTCTAGCAATAAGGAAGAGAATAATTCCATTACTTTTGATGATAATGACTTTGATTTTGATGGTTGCAATATTTCTGAAGTAATTAAGTTCTTGCAAAAGCTAGCTAGAAGTCCTAATGCTAGTGCTATAAACATGGCTTTTACTAAACATATTACTAATGCTCTCATACAAGTTAGGGAAGAGAAATTAAAACATGAAGCTTCTATCCCTAGGAAGTTAGAAGATGGTTGGGAGCCCATCATTAAATTGAAATTGAATGACTTTGATTGCAATGCTTTGTGTGACCTTGGTGCTAGTATTTCTGTTATGCCTAAAAGATTATATGATATGCTTGATTTAGCACCTTTGGAAAATTGTTATTTGGATGTTCACCTTGTTGATTCTACTATTAAAAAACCTTTGGGAAGAATTGATGATGTTCTTATCATGGTTAACAACAATTATGTCCCCGTTGATTTTATTGTCTTGGATATTGAGTGCAATCCATCATGCCCTATTGTGTTGGGAAGACCTTTTCTTAGGACTGTAGGTGCTATTATTGATATGAAAGAAGGGAATATAAAATATCAATTTCCTCTCAAGAAAGGTATGGAACACTTTCCTAGGAAGAAGATTAAGCCACCTTATGATTCTATTGTTCGAACAAATACAATGTTGATGCTTCTTCACTTGGTAATACTTGATGCATGCTTTGTGCCTAGCTAAAAGGCGTTAAAGAAAAGCGCTTATGGGAGGCAACCCATTTTATTTTTCTGCAATTTTTCTTTTATTGAGTCAAGGAGTTTGTTTACTTCTGTAGCAACTCCTTTGTATCTTTATTTTCTCGCATTGTTGTGCCAAGAGTAGCCTCTAATGATAAGATGATGCTTAATTTTGATTGCTGCGCAGAAACAGATTTTTGCTGTTCACTGTACGAAATTCCTAAAATCACCAGATTGTTAAAAATCTGAAATTTTTGTGCGTAATCTTTATGAATGTCTGAAACTTTCATTAGTTCAGAGTTTCTCGATCTGAGCGTCGTAAGTGCCTCGAAAAAATTCGTCTTTGCGGACTGTTCTGTTTTAGACAGATTATGCCTTTTTATTTTTCGCATTCTCTCTTTTACTAGTGTTGAGTGAAATTCTTTTTTGGGTGGAAGAGCTTCACATAACATCAGTGGCTGTAGCTAATGTTTAAAGTAACAAATCATATTGCGTCTTTACAGAACATGTGAATTTTTGATTATGCACTAACCCTCTAATGAGATCTACTTTGAGTTTGGTGTGACGGAAGTTTTCAAGGGTCAAGAGAGAAGGATGATATAATAGGATCAAGAAGAGTGAAGAGCTTAAGCTTGGGGAGGCTCCCATGGATCTCCCCAGCATATTTCAAGAAGACTCAAGCGTCTAAGCTTGGGGATGCCCAAGGCATCCCCTTCTTCATCGTCAAAATTATCAGGTCATCTCTAGTGAAACTATATTTTAATTCTTTCACATCATATGTGCTTTTCTTGGAGCGTCTGTGTGCTTTTTATTTTCAGTATTGCATTTTATTTTCAATAAAGCTTGACTGGACCCTAGCATTCTTGATTGGGAGAGAGACACGCTCCGCTTTTTCATGAGAATACTCCTATTCTTCACTTATATTTGTTGAGTATTCATATCTAGCGCTGTTCAGCTTTTAGCTCTTGTTTTCATGTATCTCTTGTCAGAGCTATTAGCTTTCTTTTGTAGAAAGTACTCTCTTGCTTCACTTATATTTGTTTGGAGAGTTGATGAAATAAATTGATTGGTGTTTGGTTGGTTCAGAAAATGTTGCATGTGGTAATTGGTATAAGGAAAAACTTGCTTAATCTTGTAGATCACTAAAATGGATAACTTGATGCTTGTCAATTGTTTTGAGTTAACAAGTAGATCATGATTAAATTGTGCATCACATGAGTTAAGCCTATTAGTGAAGAACTACCGTAAAGCTTGTTGAAAATTTGGTTTGCATCGTGGTACTCTAAGGTCTAGATATTTTCTAATAACAGGGTTTGGTTAACAAGGAAGACGGTATGAAGTCTTATAACGTTTGCAATATGTTTGTCATATAAAACTTGGTGTACGGGTTGATATTCTTGTTTGCTTACATAACCTTGCTAGCCTAAACTCTGTACTGAGAGGGAATGCTTCTCGTGCATCCAAATCCTTGAGCCAAAATCCATGCCATTTGTGTCCACCATAACTACCTATATGTGGTATTTCCTTGCCACTCCAAGTAAATTTTTCATGTGCTACCTTTAAATTATTCAAAATGTTATTATTCCCTTTTTGTGTCAATGTTTACTAGCTCATGAGGAATTAGTGTGGTTATTCTTTATTCTATTTGTCGAGTGGACTTTTACACCTGGACTAGTGGCATATACATCCGCTTATCCAATAACTTGCAAAAAGAGCTGGCAACGGGGTGCCCAGTCCCAATTAATTACAACTTTAACCAATTAATTCTCTTCACACTTTTGCCCTGATTCATCAGTAAGCAATGACAAACAGTGAAATACCTGAATGTGTGTAAACCAAAGAGAAAGAGGGATGATCTGCCTTGCTGGTAGAAATAACGTCCTTCATGGGAGCCGCTCTTAAAAGTCCGTTCGACAGGTAGAATACTGTTCTCACCCGCTACCATTCGTTGACAATTAACAAACACCTCTCAAAAATAGATACTCCTCCATGGTATGTGATTGATGGAAGGCACCCGAGGATTCGGTTAGCCATGGCTTGTGTTAGCAAGGTTGGGAGGAGTATCAAATATTTTATGCAATCTCTATATGCTTTCAAAAACCTAAAAGCTCTAGCACATGATTTAATCCCTGCTTCCCTCTGCGAAGGGCCTTTCTTTTACTTTTATGTTGAGTCAGTTTTCCTATTCTTTCTGTCTTCCACAAGCAAACACTAGTGTCAACTTTGTTACAACATGCGTTATATGCAATGTATTGGACTTGTTATACTACTTTGTGTTGACAATATCCATGAGATAAATATGTTGAAAGTTGAAGCAAATGCTGAAACTAAATTCTTCCTTTGTGTTGATTAAATACCTTTTGTTAGAAACTATTGCTTTATGAGTTAACACTTATGCAAAACTGTTTGATGCTTGTCTCGAAAGTACTATTCATGAAAACGTTTAGCTTGTGTGATTCATTGTTTACTCATTATCTATTTGATAGCAAATTATAGACCATTGACTTGGATCACTTCATTCATTTACATGTGCCTTGCAATATTATATGATCAAGATTATGATAGTAGCATGTCACCTCAAAAATTATTTGTTTTTATCGTTTACCTACTCGAGGACGAGTAGGAACTAAGCTTGGGGATGCTGATACGTCTCAAACGTATCTATAATTTTTGATGTTCCATGCTTGTTTTATACCAATTGCTACATGTTTTGCATCTACTTTATATCACTTTTATACATTTTTTGGGACTAACCTATTAACAAGATGCCGAAGTGCCAGTTCCTGTTTTCTGCTGTTTTTGTATTCCAGAAAAGCTAGTCTGGAAATATTCTCGGAATTGGACGAAACTACACGGGGTCCCTATTTTTCCAGAACACACTGACGGAGCGAAAGAGCGAGGAGAGGCCACGGGGCCCCACACGCCAGGGCGCGGGCCCCCCTCTGCCGCGCCCTGGGTGGTGTGGGCCCCTCGGGGTCTCCAGCCGCCGCCCTTTCGCCTACTTATTCCCCCCGACGCGAAAACCCTAAGTACCTGAGCAAATATCCACGAAAAGTTCCAGAGACGCCGCCGTCGTCAACCCTAGCTCGGGAGGGTTCAGAACCTCTTCCCGGCACCCTGCCGGAGAGGGGAATCGTCACCGGAGGCTTCTACATCGCCATGCCTGCCTCCGGAGTGATGCGTGAGTAGTTCATCCTTGGACTACGGGTCCATAGCAGTAGCTAGATGGTTGTCTCTCCACTTTGTGCCATCATGTTTAGATCTTGTGAGCTGCCCTACATGATCAAGATCATATTATTGTAATGCTACATGTTGTGTTTGCTGGGATCCGATGAATATTGAATATTATGTCAAGTTGATTATCAATCTATCTTATATGTTATTTAAGATCTTGCATGCTTTCCGTTACTCGTAGATGCTTTGGCCAAGTAGATGCTTGTAACTCCAAGAGAGAGTATTTATGCTAGATAGTGGGTTCATGTCTCCGTTTAACCTGGGACAGTGACAGAAAGTTCTAAGGTTGTGGATGTGCTGTTGCCACTAGGGATAACCTAACGATGCTATGTCCACGGACATATGTGTTTGTTTACATTACGCACTTTACTTAATGCAATTATCCGTTGCTTGCAACTTAATACCAACGGGGACTCGGATGACAACCCGGCGGTGGATTATTAGTCATAGATGCTGTTGGATAACGATCTATGTATTATGTCGTAATGCCCAATTAAATATCATAGTAGTCAACATGTCATGTATATGCATTGTCATGCGCTCACTATTCGTCAATTGCCCAGCTGTAATTTGTTCACCCAACATGTTAGTTATCTTTTATGGAGAGACACCACTAGTGAACTGTGGACCCCGGTCCATTCTTTTACACTGATTAAACAACCACAAACTGCAAACTGTTCCTTTTTCATTCTCTGCAATTTAATACTCATTTTCCACACCATACGTTTAATCCTTTGTTTTCAGCAAGCCAGTGAGATTGACAACCTCACTGTTTCGTTGGGGCAAAGTAGTTTGATTGTGTTGTGTGCAGATTCCACGTCAACAGTCCAGACTCCCTCGACAGCTATTTTTCTGGCGCCGTTGACAACCTTCTGAAGAGTTGCTGCTCCTACTGGTTCGATAACCTTGGTTTCTTTCTGAGGGAAAACTTGCTGCTGACTACATCATACCTTCCTCTTGGGGTCTCCCAACGAACGTGTGTTTCACGTCATCAGGTGGCGCCGCTCGCTTTAGGTCGCCGGAGTGCCACCGGCGGCCTGCGGATGCCGCGGCGGATGAAGCTGACGTCGGCGACGATTCCGCCGCGCACACGGCGTCCCGACACGCATCTGTCCGCGAGGAGGGAAAGGCGCTGAGCCGCCGACGGCGAAGCTCCCCGTATGCGTGGATTCGTCAGGAGAGGCGCGGAGCGGCGGGGGAGCACGTCGGCGGCGCCAGCGATTCCGGCGTCGCGGGAGAAGAAGAAGGGGAAGGGGAGCTCTGGACGGTTTTGCAAAAAAGACCGTGTGTTTTGCTGTAATTTCATGTTGGTCCTTCTCTTCGCAGAACTGTGGACCGCGGAGCTATTTTTCGGCAGCGAGGGGCGTTTTTGCAAAATGTTGCGAGCGGAACCACGTGGACCCTTCGATCGTCGAGCGACGGCGCAGATCACGTTACTGTTCTTTACTGTTCATTACTGTAGCTGCTAATCGTAGCTACATAATGGCGAGGCACTGACTAAATGTTCTCCATGTCCTAGAACACTCTTTATCACAACTTTACACAGGTACTTATCACTTTGTTATGCTCAGTCTCAAGGGCATTCTTGCCACATTTTTCTCCAACCGGGCTTCCTGCCCCCTTTAACAAAAGTTTAGGGAAAAAGGAAGCAAGGGTAAGGGGAGAGAGGGAAGTGAGTTGGGACAGTATCAGGAAACCCACTACGAATGATCGCCGTCGATCACCTGTTATGGGGCGCATTCTTGCCACATTTTACATAAACACTGATAGATTTCTCGTTTTTTGGCAGTCAAGTGAAGTAGTATTAATAATATTTCACTTGTCCGCCGGGTCAAGGTAGGGTGTGCATAGAGATAGAGTGTGCACACGTGTATTTATAGGGGTGAGTGTGTGCTAGGGATGGCCCATTAGCCGCGTACCTGCGGGTAAAAACCCTATTAGGGTAAGGGTTTGGGGAGAAAAAATACCCATGTGTATATAAATGGGGAAATCTCGTACCATCGGGCAGAGAGGGTACGGGTATGGGTTACCCGCGTACCATATACCATTCTAAATCTGACAAGTGGGTCTCCCAATAATAACCTAATGTACCTACTCATTTTTATGACTATGTGCTGTTTTTTATCATTAAAATGTGCTGTTGTTTATGCACAAGTGTTGTTGTTTACATGTGTTGATTATGTGCAAGTGTTGCTGTTTATAAGTAAATGTGTTGTTGTTTACAATGTGTTGTTGTTGTTGACAATTTAATGTTATTCATAAGTATGTGTTGCGGTTTTAATGTGCTGCTGGTTAAAGTTATATGATGTTGTTTACGACTATTTTCTACTCAATATATTGTGTTGCAAATGCGGGTATTTTTACCCGCGGTTACCCGCACAAGGGTATGGAAAAAAGTTGTACCCGCACAAGGGTATGGGTATGGGTAACGGGCAAAATTGAGGAGACGGGTAAGGATATGGGGTGGCTCCACCCTTACCCATACCCTGCGGGTGCCATCTCTAGTGTGTGCACGTGTATGTAAGCGTCTGCGTTTCGTAAAAAAAAATCACTTGTGCGCAGGGTGCACTAGCCACTGGGTGAGTGGATAGTCAGAGTCAGCTACTCACCGCTAGTCAGTGGCGCACACTGCATTGCGCAAGTGCAACTAATCCAGAGTGATCAGATCTAATCATCGTCACTCAGCCAAGCGCAATATACCTAATAAAACTCCTTTTCACACCAGCTGGTCCCGTTAACACTACAGGCACCCACCGCGGGCCTATATACATATATATTTTTTAGACCTCTCGAAGGGTAGTACAGCTGTAGTATCTGAACTCGTGTACAGAACTCACACCACACGCACGCGCACACACACTCACACCACTAGTACACAAGTTAGACCTACACTACTACACATAGCACGCATGTTTTCAGACTTGACAGTTGTGGCATGAACATGCACGGGAGGCAGCAAGGTGAGGCCCCAGATATTCGCTCCCGTGGGGAGTCGAACCTGGGAGGGGTGGGTGGCCACTGCCTGTCCGAACCATCACGCCACAGCGCGTCGTCGCACTTTCTTCTACTCCCTCCGTCCAAAAATAAGTGTCTCTAGTTTGCCGAAAAATGGATGTATCTAGACAGTCCCAAAATAAGTGTCTCTAGTTTGCCGAAAAATGGATGTATCTAGACAAGATACTTATTTTTGGACGGAGGGAGTATATGACACGTGGGCCCGTGGACGATCCAGCGCCAGGCGTACGGCCGGATCCCCCACACTCCTCCGAAGCACGCAGGCAGCTTCGTCCCGTGCCAGTCGCGTCCCGCAACAAAAACCACCGGAAGGAGAAAAAGATTAGTAAAACCAACGAGCAGGAGGGAGCGGACTTGTTGCTGATTGAAATTGAGCGTCCAAATCCGAGCCCCCATTTCGTCGGCCGGTGCTCTCTGAATCTGCCCGTCTCGCGCGCGCCGGAGGTGGGGGTTCGTGCGCTGTCCGGGCGGGGGTTGCGACGCGGCCGGATCGGTGGCGGTTCTTGATTCGGTCGCCATTTGTGCAGATGATGGGGGCGGCGGAGAATGCCGAGCTAGGGCTCCAGGAGGAGGAGGCCGGCACCGCGCCGCCGGCCAGGAAGATGCAGTCGCTCGACTTCGAGCACATCGGCTCGCTCGCCGCGGTGGCGGAGTCGCTCTCGCCGCGGAGCAAGTGGCGGATGGCGCTCAGGAGCATACATATCGTCATCTTCCAGGCCAAGATCAACGTGCTCCTGCCATTCGGGCCCCTCGCGATCACGCTCCACTACATCCCCGGGAACCACGTAAGGAAGCCCACTCTGATCAGTGATCACCCTTCTCAATCTCTCAGACCACACGCTTCCCTTCTGAATCTTTCAGACCACACGCTTCCATTTATTTATTTATTTTTTGCATTCCTCGTCACGCTGAGTTGCAAGAGCAAAACTGACTTTGTTAACGCCTTCCATTTCTGCGATTCAAATGCTTCACAGCAAGGATGGGTTTTCCTTTTCAGCCTAGTCGGTATCATACCCTTGGCCGAGAGATTGGGATATGCAACTGAGTAAGTGCCAGTGATTGACTTGAATGAATCTTCAGTTGGTTACGCCTAAAACTGTCTTACCTACCTTCTCTATGTTATAACTTGGAAAATGCTGCCTTGTCCTGTGCAGGCAACTTGCTTGCTACACTGGCCCAACAAGTAAGTGTCTTCATTTCATATTATCTTAGCTTTCCAAATTCAAATCTTGGCTTCAGCAATTGGTAAAGACTCGACCTTTTCAAAACTGCAGTTGGGGGGCTTCTAAATGCTACTTTTGGGAACGCGACAGAGATGATTATCTCGATATATGCGCTGAAAATGGAATGATTCGTGTCGTCCAGCAGTCGCTACTAGGCTCTATATTATCCAACATGCTACTAGTGCTTGGGTGTGCTTTCTTTGCTGGTGGGCTTGCCCATCCTAATAGAGACCAGGTCTTTAACAAGGTACCAATAAAACTGTAGTTGTTGTTGTTTTCCATGATATGTTTCCATTATTATCTACCCATGTTATCTCTTTTGACTTGAATTTATCAATGTAGGCATCAGCGGTTGTAAACTCAGGGCTGCTATTGATGGCTGTCTTGGGTCTAATGTTTCCAGCCGTGCTTCACTTTACACACTCTGAAGCGCACTACGGAAAATCCGAAGTTTCTCTTTCAAGGTTTAGTAGCTGCATCATGCTCGTGGCCTACGCTAGTTACCTATTTTTCCAACTAAAGAGCCAGCGCAGTCTATACAGCCCAATCAGCGAAGTAAGTAGCTGGAAGCTAATTTATGCAACAATTTTTGTAACGGGAAAATAATTTGTGCAAACACTGAAAACTGAAAGCAATATATGCATGCATAAGGAGATAACATTGATTTACTCTGAAAACAGGGCATGTACCACTTTAATCATGTAAAAATATGTCTTCACCATTGTGCATTGTAAGATTGTCAAGTTGCACAGGATGCATGCAATATGGATAAAGATGCTCCCTGTGCCCTTAAATTCGTTACTTCTAAACTAGTACATGATGCGCCCTTTCTCTCAATATCCACATATAAGAATTATGTTTGGCTATCCTTCTGAATTCCCGTACATATCGCATCACCACATGTTTCGAACAGTTCGGTCTCTTCTAATTACGCATGTGATTGCTTGCTATTTTTTCGCATTTACATAGAGTACCAAGTAGCAATTACCCGTGCAAAACAGACTACAGAACATTAAAAAAAATTGGGTACATCTCCTTAAGCATCCTATTTTCTACTTGCCATAACAGGAAGAAGAAACTACTGAGGATGAGGAGGATGAAAAGGAGATAACACAGGGGGAAGCTATCTCCTGGCTCTTTGTGTTAACTATTTGGATTTCAATTCTCTCTGGGT
The DNA here is from genome assembly GCA_947311845.1 of Poa pratensis. Lineage (NCBI taxonomy): Eukaryota > Viridiplantae > Streptophyta > Magnoliopsida > Poales > Poaceae > Poa > Poa pratensis. The sequence continues at coordinate 29,531,378 of CAMZMU010000045.1, read as the reverse complement.
ACCTGGTAGATGCCATACAGGTAACGAAGAGTTTGTTGATCATTACACCATGCTTTATGGCTGTCAAATGTTCTTCCTGTTGCACTTGATTTTGTTATCCACCTCCCTTCAGCACTCAATGCCTATGTGGAATCATATCAAGCGGGGACATCAGTATACCAATATTATCGCTATTTTACATCAATGCATTTTCTCCTTGTTGAACTGTGCGTCCTTAATATATTGTAACAGGGGGCCTCTGAATCATTAAACATGCCAATAGCCTTTATTAGTGTTATTCTGCTCCCTATCGTGGGGAATGCTGCTGAGCATGCAAGCGCCATTATGTTTGCCATGAAAAACAAACTTGTAAGTATCCTCTGCTTTCAAACCTTTCTGCAACTCAATTGTGTGCTTTTGTTCTCATCTTTAATCTCGTGCGTACCACAAGGACATTACATTGGGTGTTGCCATAGGGTCATCAACGCAGATATCCATGTTTGTGGTAAGAATATTTACTCAACAAGATTCAACTTGTCCTCTGCATTTTCAGTTTCCGCACTTTTAAACAATTGCAACTAACATCCATTTGCAATGATATGCAGATTCCATTCTGTGTGGTAATTGGCTGGATGATGGGAGAAGAAATGGACTTGAATTTTCAGTTGTTTGAGACAGCTACTCTTTTTATAACAGTACTTGTGGTGGCCTTTATGCTACAGGTCTGTTTGCAGAACCGTTCAGCATTTATATTGTGCTCTTCAGTTTATGCAACGGTGCTCCTTGTGAATTCCATAAAGTTTCACTTCTCACATTTTAGTGTACGCTTTTTCCAGGAAGGCACATCGAACTATTTTAAAGGCCTTATGCTCATATTGTGCTATCTCATAGTTGCTGCAAGCTTCTTTGTGCACGTTGATCCCAAATCAAGTAAGTGATTTGTTAGCCATTCAACCTCCACAGTTATATCATTACTGATCCTCCAGTTTATCTTGTTGTTTGAATATAAAAGACCACTGTGTCTCTGCTTATTTTCCTTGTCATGGCACCCAATTTAAAGCTGATATGTGTTCTATGTATATGGTTATGTATATTGTTGTTCTTTTTCTCAAATAAAAAATAAATAATGCTATCTGTAAGCACCAACTCTGTGAAGATTTCTAATATCATAAGACAGTTAGGAAGAAAGAACATATTTATTTCCTGACAGTATTGTTTCTAGACTGTTTTCTGTACATGTATTCTCTAATAATGCTCATGATTGACCTAAAGCAGGTGACAACAAATGAGAAGTCCCCGCCAGAATTCATGTGAACTGATAGGAGGCTACTATCAGAATTGCAGATTTAGCAAATAGCAATGTAGCATTCTGCAGATTCCCAAATTCGAAGAACAACTTGCTGGCAGCATCCCACATTATGGCTTTAAATTCCAGCTTGAAATCTTCCGGCGCTGATGCGGCTTTTTTTGAGATAGCAACGGCATCGCCCTTTGAGAAACTGTAACTTAATGGGATAGTACACGAAGACCATTAGTCTGTATTTGTTGTAAGCTACAGTTGGTCGCAGTTTTGATGATGATGTTGTATTAATGACAAGGGACCGACTACATTGTGCAGTCAAAGGGACACCGTTAGTTCTGTAAAATGTTCTATTCCGGATAATTCTTTGTCGGCGATGGTTTTGTTGTTTGGAATGCCTACTTCAATGTAATAGGATAATGCTCGAAAATGTAGCAGAGCTGAATGTTTAGAGGGCAAAACAATTGGTTGGGAAGTGCAGTAGTCATCTCCAGACTCCAACGCTAAAGGTCACTGAATCAACCTGCTTTGAATTCATAAATAAGCCATATGTTATTTGTGTGGCAAAAATAAGCCATACATTTGCTAGTATTCCCTTCATTAGCAAAATAGTTATTTTTAAAATGTGCATCCCTTCATTTTCCAACGGGAATTTATGCACAATTTCCTTTAGTCTAGGCCCCATTTATACTTGTCCTTAATGCCCTAAAATTCCATGGCTGACGCACCCAACGTGGCCGCTGTGGAAGCCGATGCGCCCCCTTGTGAAGCCGAAGAAAGAGTTCACCCCGACGCAGAGAGTTTGCGAGACCAAGAAGCGGGGCCTCCGGAAGAGGAAGGTCCATACTCAACATGAAGCCGCTGTCGCTCAGGTTTTGGCAATCAGGACAGGTCGCCACTATTCAGCAATGTGTCGCCATCGAAGCCATTGCTGCCCAAGCCACACATCAAGCCCTCCTCATGCTCGGCATAGTCCAGCAGGCCGCCCTAGCCATGGCCGCCACCACGGCGGCCAGTTCGTCCTCCTCGGCGAACCGCCCGCCAGGCTCCTAGAGTCGCCCATCTTGTCATCCTCGTAGCTAGCCATGGGTACCTACCCGGACACGCCTGCCTCGCCTCGGGACTGTTAGAATTGTATTAGGTCTAGCCTACGTGTATGAGTCGTGTATGTAATCCTGTATGCTGATCAATATAAATACGTGGACAACGGGGAGGCATTGACCTCGTGCAAAACCCTAAACCTAGTCTTACAAACTTGGTATCAGAGCCGCCGCGAGTTCGTCCGCGCCGTCGCGTCGTCCCTAGTTCATCCACGCCGCAGCGAGTTCATCCGCGCCGTGTGACCTTCCTCCGTTGTTGCCGCGAGTCCCTCCGCGCTGCAGCGATGACGACTTCCGCTCTCACCCTCTCGAGCATCGGATCGAGCCTCTCCCCTTCAGCTCCCGTCACGGCCGTGCCTCCCATCGCGGTTCGTCTGGACGTCGGCAACTTCATGCTATGGAAGGGGCTCCTCCTCCCCAACCTCTCTGGCACCGGGCTTCACGGCCATCTTGATGGATCCGCGGCCGCGCCCTCGAAGACAATCACCCAAGGGGAGGGAAACAAGGCGGTGACCATCCCCAATCCGCTGTCCCAGCATTGGTGGACTCAGGACCAGAAGGTCCTCGGCTTCCTTCTCGGCTCAATGGAGCCTGAAATCGCATGCCAGCTTATTGGCTGCAAGACCGCGGAGGCGGCGTGGGCAGCCGTCCACGCCATGTACGGCGCCCAGAGTCACGCCAATATCCACCACATCCGACGTCAGCTCCAGTCGACGCGGAAAGAGGACCTCACCGCAGCGGCCTACATGCACAAGATGAAGGCCCTAGCGGATACCATGGCCGCAGCAGGAGCTCCGATCAGCGACGACGAGCTCATCGATCACATCATCACCTGCCTTGGCTCGGCTTTCAACTCCATTGCTGCCTCGCTCACCGTCGGCCACCGGTCGGTCTCCTACACCGACTTCTACTCTCACATCCTCTCGTTCGAGGCCCTCCTTTACTCAGTTTTTCGCAGGGGCATCGAATTATTTGAAAAAAGAAACGCCAGTTTCAAAAGGAATGGCACCGAAAGGTGTCAGATGATGATTGAACTGAACTATCTGAATCTGAAACCGCCGACTCGACTCGTGCTTTTTTTTTTACTCCGCTTTTGCAGCACTGAACATGGTTCCGGTCAAGATATTGTGTTTGGACGCAGGAGGCTCAAGCCGAAGAGTGGGCATCTCCGGCCAACGCTGCGTCGCGCCCTCCGCAGTTTGGCAACCCTAGCCGCCCGCGCCCGCAAGACTACACGCCATCCTATCCAGCAGGGAACACCGCCTATCAAGGTGGGAATCGCCCCTACGGCAACAACAATCAGCTGGGGCAGGGCGGTGGTAATGGTTGCGGCGGTGGGCGCGGTGGGCGCGGTGGGCGTCGTTGGCGTCCACGGTGCCAAATCTGTGGCAATTGGGGGCATGAAGCGGGCGCCTGCCATCAGCGTTATGACCAGGACTATCGCCCCAACAACGGCAACAACAATCAGCGTGCCGGAAATTCAGCATCCACCAGCTCCAACGAGAACCCGCACTGGCACATGGACACCGGTGCCACTAATCACCTGACGAGTGAACTCGAGCGTCTTCATGCTTATGAGCGCTATGGCAGAAAAGATCAAGTGCAAGTGGCTAATGGCTCAGGTTTGTCTATTTCGCATATTGGTCATTCGAATTTAGCCGGTTCATCTATTCAATTGAAAAATGTTCTCCATGTTCCACAAATTCGTAAAAATCTTCTTTCCGTCTATCGCCTTGTTTCTGATAATGATGTCTTTATTGAGTTCCACCGTCATGCTTTCTATGTTAAGAACAAGGCCACGAGGAGAATCATTCTTCAAGGTAGAAGTCAGGGTGGATTGTATCCCGTTCCTTTCGGCAGAGCATCATCATCTTCACATCATCATGCCTTCGCTAGTGTTAAAGCCACCCCCACGCAGTGGCATCAGCGTCTCGGTCATCCAGCAAATAATGTAGTTCAATCTATTATTAAGACACATGAGCTTTGTTGTTCCTACTCAGACAGTTTATCTTTAGTATGTGCTGCTTGTCAGCGTGCAAAAAGTCATCAATTGTCCTATACTGCCTCTTCTCGTGTCACTACTATGCCTCTTTAATTAATTCACTCTGATGTTTGGGGGCCAGCTCGTGTTTCTTCTGGGGGTTACAAGTATTATGTTAGTTTTGTTGATGACTACTCTCGTTTTTGCTGGATCTATCTTCTCAAACATAAGTCTGATGTTGAGCAAGTGTTTCATGTTTTCCAGGCTCATGTAGAACGCCTTTTAAACGCTAAAATTAAGGCAATTCAGTCTGATTGGGGTGGTGAGTATCAGCGTCTCCACACCTATTTCCAGCGCACTGGCATCGGGCATCGTGTGTCGTGTCCTCACACCTCGCAGCAGAACGGTATCGCTGAGCGCAAGCATCGTCATTTGGTAGAAACAGGTCTCGCTCTGCTAGCTCACTCCTCTCTCCCACTTCATTATTGGGATGAAGCGTTGATACCCACAAGTATAGGGGATCGTTGAAATCTTCAATGTGTAAGTATTAGTATCGATCCCACGAGGAGTAGAAGGTATAAGTATATATCCTCTCAAATAAGAGTGTCACTTCTCTTGTTATCTATGCACTAGACAAACTAAAATGATTAAATGATGCAAGTGTTTTTGGGTTTTTGGTGTAAAGTTTGCAATAAAGTAAAAAGCTGAAAATAAAATATGATGAGTGAAAGCTCTCAAAGAGAGAAAGCCCAATCCTCTATGCAGCAAGAGGACAAGCTTAAGTGTGTGTTTCTTATGCGTGGAAAACGTTCCCAAGGGCTACATGGATTTCATGGCATAGATATTTCTAGAACAACAAGGTAAACATTTTGTCAAGTTTTAATCTTCTTTGGACGAAGCCATAATTAGGTGTAGCTAAATAAATAAACTAAACCCCTTATGATGGTTCTTATGGCCAAGTAAATGACTACATAAGAGTTATTAAGACATAGAGTCCCACCATAGCCTTAAACTCTAAGGTCCCCGATATAAATCCCCTCCTAATGGTACTTCATGTATTAGACCACAGGTTTACGTGTCCTCCCAGGTCCTACCCATTCCATCACATTAGTGTGATCACCTTCATGCATTACTCAACATATGTGTGCACCCATACGTTGTACAATAGGATAACCATAAAAGATAAAAACTTGACCAAATACTCAATACATGTTAAGTGAAATCATTGCCAATCCATCCTATGCCCCCAAGAACATGAGAGAACTACTCACAACACGAAGACATGATATGATTCAATGATATAAGTGGTACAACACAATCTGAAAATATAATCTCACCCCCAAACAATGACAAGTAGCCAATCATACACAGGTAGAATAGCACTTAAACAATAGCTAGGGTTCGAACAATCTCAAACTATGAGGGGGATGAAGTGGATCACGAAGTTGGTGATGGAGATGGTGCTGGTCTTGATGGTAGTGTTGATGGAGACTCCGGAGGGGGGATGGAGGAGCCTTCCGGAGGTGATCCGACGGCGTTTCCCCCCTCCAATCTTCTCCGGCGACAGCCTTCTGACTCTCTGTTTCGTGGTTTTGTGTTTCTCTGCCGCCTCCTTGCGAAACTCCTCGGGGACTATTTTTATAGTCGGTTTTAGGTCAAGACGAAGCCACGGAGACGAAAACGGACAGCATCGGAGCCACGAGGGGGAGAGAGGGTGCCTCACGCGGCCAGGGAATCTGGCCGCGTGGGACCACCCAATTCCCTCCTCGGACTTCCTTTTTCGCGGATCCTTGGCTCGTACGTCTTCTTCCTTCCAAATATTGGGCCCCGTAAAATCTTAGGTCATTTGGACGTCGTTTGAGTCCCTGAAAGTCAAAAACATGGAAAAAGGGGTTTTCTGGTTCTGCAGGGTTAATTCCAAATAAATGGGGAAACAATGAAATATTCCCAAAATCAATATAAATCAATGATATAACCCTTATATGATGCAAATATGATTGAAATATAAGTAATATAATGCAAAGTTCATGTATGTATTTTACATACATCAACATCCCCAAGCTTAACCAATACTCGTCCTCGAGTATGAAGGTGATAAAACTAACATGGACTTTGCATTTTAATACTATCAATGGATATCAAAGATGATTACTATTGCTACATAGAGTCAAATGATTCATTCTTCAAAGGAGTAGCAATATACAAGATAGATTATAAAGTGATATCAAATATTCAATGAAAGGATGTTCAATGATAATTCACAAAGTGTAACATAGAAGAAAGTACTATGGACCAAATGTATGCATAATGAAAAGTAAAAACATCCTATAATGGTCATAGAGTATTCTTATAAATCTGAATATAAAAGGTGGACACTTTGGAAAGATATATAACTGAGTAGAGGTAAAGCATGAATAAGTTTCATCTAACTTCCAAATGCTTCTACTTAAGTTAATGTTTGCAATGTGGTATTCATTGGTGTCAAGCTCTCATTACCCCTATCATAGCATCTTGAATGGTTAAAGTTTAAAGTGAAAGCAAATATGAGTAGTATGCTTGACAAAGTATGGGTTGAATGTCTCATGCCCCGTGAATACGAGTACCTACACCACGGTGTTACTCAACTTGGGACACAAAAGCAAGTTCAAGTTAAGGTCATTGTAAGTAATATAATAGCGTCATCAAGAGCGTCAACTGGGGTACCTCTTGTCACAGGACATGGAACAAGCCCATGTCAAAATGACAAGACAAACAAACAAAATGAACAATCTCCACACCCTTTTTATTTACTATTGGTATAGCTTTTTATTGTGGGTGCATCACTGAAGGTTCACCATAGCATGTAAGTAAATTTCCACCATGAATGATGCATGGCTTAGATTAGCGGCCCAGGAGTCTCTCTAGCCATTTATACAAACTCATTAAACTTACTAAGTTTCCACATTTATTTGGCACCATGATAAGCATCCATAAACAAAAGTACATGATATCAACAAAATATAAAGAGCACGTTGAAAGCTTGCCATGTGACAGCACATATGAGCTAACTCCCAACCAAGACTCTTGTCAAGCTCACAACTTCATAATTTTAATCACAATGGTCATGTTTATTAAGTGCAATAAAAGTAAGGTGTGCATCAAGTTCGTGAGAGCTCTTTAACCAACTTTTCCCATAACAATCAATAACATAAGCATTTTAATTCAGAAGTATAGATAATACAAAATAACATGATAAACATACTCGGAATAGCATAAAGCTAATAGGTAGATATGGTGGACTCACTGGAAAAACTTTGGTTGAAGGTGTTGGAAAACAAGTTTTTACTTGTTGGAATTTTGGGCTAGCAAGAGGGAGAAAGTTGACCGTCTAAATGCATGCATAAGTGTCCATAGAACTAACCAATCCATGTTAAACAAAGTAAAGTAACATTCAGCATCAAAACATGAATAAAAGATAGCTCTTGATAAAACACTTGCAAATTAATATCATTAAAAGCATATGAATCATGCAACTATATGTATCTTTTTGAATCAACTTAAACATCCCTTTCCCAATATTTTTAATAGCATCCAACTTAATTCAACCCAAATTTTCAGTAGCTCTCTCATATATAAATGATAGTGGTGGTCTCAAGACAAACAAAAATAAAAAAAAGCAAATAAAAGACGCTCCAAGTTTATGTGATAGGTGCATTGATCGAAAAACAGAAGTTAGACGTGTGCAAACCGAGAGTGTGTTGGTCCAGTGGGGTTGTCTTCACATCCCCAAGCTTATGGTCTTCACCATCCTTGGATAGCTCTTGGTGCATCTCCTCTAATCCCTGTGAAAAAACTTCAAAACACCGTTTCTCCCATTTCTTTTCTGTGGGGTGACATTAGTAGTGATAGACAAATGAATTGCTTGCTGCATAAAATCCTTAAACAAACATTCATATGAATGTCCAGAAAGTGTATAATGTTGTATGCCTACTTATAAACTCAATTGGATAAAAAGATTCAAGTTAAAAGTTCAAAGAATGCATCAAACAAAATGGGACAGAATCTGTCCAGAAAAACAGCAGCAGCAAAACGCATTTTTCTACCCTACTTAAATATGTCGAAAAATTCTGAAAAAATTCATGCTTACAGAGGATGAAAAGTTGCAACTACAGTTAAAATATCAGCTCATTCGGAGTTACAGAATAGGAATGAAAAATCATACCGTGCACAGATTCGTGCTGAATAAAATCTCCGAATACAATAAGCAACTTTTTCAACCAAAATGGGTAAAACTTGGCACTTTATTAAAAATTTCAGAAACAAAACTAAAAACTAAGTCTCTTGTTACAGCAAGAGGACACAAAGAAAATCAAAAGTAAAAACAACCGGGTTGCCTCCCGTAAAGCGCTTTCTTTATAGCCATATAGCTAGGCTTACTTACTTGGTATCAAGATGGTTGGAGTGAGGTGGCTTGGCATCCCCAAGCTTGAATTCTTGTACTTACATGATATATGTAGAGTGAGCCTAGGGGTAACATCCCCAAGCTTGAGTGTTTGTCCCTCTTGATCATTGTTCATCACCCTCAACTCTTCCACTTGAAAATTCTCTTTACACAAAACTCATCATAAAACTTGATTAGAGGGGTTAGTGTCTCCATAAATTAAATCCACATAGGTACAGCAAAGACATATCATGAGTTGATTCTAAACATTAGCTACTGTTACTATGGTTGTGTATTGCTCTTTGATCAATTGAACCACACAAAACACAAGTAATGAGAGTAATGCAAAATAAAGACAGAATCTGTCAAAAACTGGACAGCCCGTAAAGAGTGAATTTTCAGAGGCACTTACGTTGCTCAAATCAGAAAACTTTGAACTAATGAAATGTGTAATAATAACTGAATATTGCTGTCGTAAAATATCAGGTCAAAATTCCTCTTCTGTGATTTCTAACATTTTTCGCAGTGAAGCTTAGGAATCTGTTTTCTGGACAGCAAATCACTATTGTTTGATCCTACCTCTCAAAAGAGGTTATTCTTGCCATAAGATGAAAAATAAGATACAAATGTGTTGTTACAGTAGTAAACAAGCACCTTGACTCAAAAACCGAAACTTAAACTGAAGATAAAAGAAATAAAAAAGAAACAAAAAGAACTAAGAAAGAATCAAGAGAAACAAATAAAGAAAAAGAAAATATTTTTGTTGTTTTTGATTTAGCAAAAGGGCAAAAGAAGAAGCAAATATATACAACATAAACACTCTTTTTATTTGGTTTTAGCTTTGAGAAAAGTTTTAATGATAGAGACTTTGCAATGATTCCATTGGCATGAACAACACATGTTCAAGGTCGACCCCAACTTCTCCATTACTCATCCTTCTCATTTACTTTCCCAAATCTATTATATATTAAAGTAGATGATGGGCTAACCAGAAATTAGAGAATTAGGCTAGAAATTACCACAAAAATCAGAAACATCGGGCCGTCTATTTTAGATGAGTAAACCACAGCCGGTTGATTGTGATAACTGAAGTTGAAAATTACCCACCAATGCCATTATGTAAATACCTTTTCGTTTCCTTTTCCCGTGAAGGCAAAAAAAAACATAATAGAGCAAACCTAATTCTATGCGAAGGAAGAAGGAGTCCGTACATCCGCCATGTTCTTTCCAGCGATCGAGGGAGGCAACGGAAAACGGAAAGATTATGCAGCGCTGGCGATCCACGCCCCTGCTCCCAGGCGGCGGCCAACTTTAACTATACAGCGCCGGCGTTCCATGCTGTGAGATTTATCTGTTTTCCGTAGCAGTGGTGTACGTGCTATTGCAATCTAGACTTAGCAGCTACCAGACGTCGATCTTCAGATTAGCTGCGTCATGTACGTACTAAAAGAAACCAGCAATGCCCGCTGCAGACCATACGTGAAGTGGGCGCATGGGCCTCAAGCCAATCGGTGCAAGTGCAATCAGATTCGTACAACCAGTAAGGTGTAGGCGTGTAGATACTACACGAACTTCCAGGTAACCCCAGACCATAGTAAGTCCGTTGGAGTTCTGAATGACCACTGAGGTTGAAAACATAATCTGCCGAGCTAACACGCGCCATGCATTCTCCTGTCCAGATTCTATACATCAGAGCAAGGATTGAGTGGATCACCGTGTGGTGCTGTTAATTAATAACTAAATTGGAACTCCAAGGTAATAACTTTTCGCTTCATGTTAAGACTAAATTAAATAGAGACTATTGTATTTTCTGCGACATGAGATTGCAATATGTTTTCATATTATAAATTACTTCCTCTATCCCGTACTAACAGTATTTTTTATATGTAGATTCGTACAGGGTAAAGCTGAGATGAAATTATTCTAAGGGCTCATTTTCAAGTTCCTTTAAGCTGAGGAAAATAGGTTACCAATTGCCTATTAATTTGCTCCTGATGCGTGCAACCAAGCTGAGCTTAATGTAAAGCTAGCTAGCTAGCTTGATACGTAATTGATCTGAGTTAGCTTTGAGGCGCGGAGTCACCATACAAGGAATCAACCTACCAGTCTGTGTTCAGCAATTGGTCCGGTACGTCGAATTGGGAATATGTTACAAATTCTTACAATTTGAAGATTACACATATCTGATTTTCCAGAAGCTATTACAGTGATGTAAATTTAAATTTATGTCGGAACTACAAGTTAGAATACTACAAAGAAGACCAGTTGTGTAGGCAAATATTATTTCCCCCAAAAAAGTTTATTGCTCCTAGATATTTATCCTGTCGTGTGATTTTTGGGTACATGCATGCATTTTTTTTAGGGGTAGGGGTACATGCATGCTAATATGATATTTTTGGCAATGGTAGGTTTCGATATGAGGAGAGATAGGACAAGGCCCATATGCACATGATTTTCCTGTTTTGCTGCAAGAGCATGAAGAATTAATCATGCTGTACTAGCTATGTCTGATAAAAAAATATTCGTTTACTGGAACTGTTCGATCTTATATAATAGTTCACATATGTTATATCTTGCTTTGATTTTGTTGGTAAATGGTTCTAGGTTATCGAAAGTAAACTTGGACAGGTACGTCATCAGAATATCTTTCTGTTTGCTGTCAATAAACTTTTTTGTGTATTTATCTTATATGTGTTTTAAATAACAAGCCCAAGCCTTGTGCTTGGATCGAAGGTGCCTGCCCGTCTTAAGCCGGGTCGTCCGCCGTGGTCCTCCAACAGCAGTACATAATGCTCCATTTGTAGTCTCCATTTTTAGACGAGGGAGTACAGAGATATGATTTTGGTGAAATTATGGAAGCGGATAAAAATATATTTGGGGCAAGAAAAGAGAAGTGGAACGGTGAGAAATTGAGAAAACGAGGACACTTGAGGGAAGATAGGTAAAGGAAGGTAAAGGAAGATAGGTAAAGTAGACAATTTGCGAGTGAACCAATTGTGACAACGAAACCAATTAAATCGAATCCACATAGGCCTCTTAGACCATCCACTGTGTAGCCTCAAAGCAATTCAATAACCCAATTGAACCAATTCCAAATAAAGTAGGAAAATTATTGGTTCAACTCATACAGATATAATAAGCTCGCGGGAAAAGTATTTTCCTTTCCTACCGATGGGGTCATACCTACAGTTTGGTGTGGTTCGGTACGAAGTAGCCAATTTGCGAGTGAACCAACTGTGACAACAAAACCAATTAAATCGAATCCACATAGTGCATGGACTTACTAAACTTATGCATTCCATCTCACCACAGGCGCGCTTACCCACACAGTTTTTGGATATGATTATTTTCTTTTTTAATATCAAATTGCATGTGCTAGGCAAGAATATTTTTAGTATATGGGTTTTAAGAGTTAATAGGCAATATTAACCATTTAATAATGTTTAACTCAATTGTAGTTTGAAATTAAAAACAGCAAAAGAAACATACAAATCAAACGATGATAACTGATTTCCGAAATGGTGATATTGGATGCACATTTAGAGATAAAATTGAACTACCAAGCTAATCATGGATCGAGATTATTTAATTCAGTGCACATATGACTATGTGAGATACTAGATAAGAATATGATACTTAAAAAGAAAAATATAAATTAGATCAAGATAAAAGTATGGATCACCACCAACAAAGTCTAGTAGACTAACACTTATAGTTGTTCGATTAAGAGACATAAATACATTTTTAGAAATAGTAGAATTTTATACCTTAATTTTTCCATAAAAAAACCCATAAACTACACTAGGTCTTTGCTTAAATTTAAAAAGTACAATTTTTTAATGGCTATTCGATTAGTTTGACCTATGTTACGAGAAAATTATTTTGTTTTTACATTGTAAAAATAATAATAAAATTAATTGCAATTTCAACAGCGTCAAAAATTTATGTTAGTTTATTACACAGAAGTATTTTCAAATCTCAAAAAATATACTTTAAGTTGCATTCATTGGATTATATACGATCAGCTATTTTGTTCATTGACTGGTATAACTAATTTTTAAAATAATATTATCAACATAATTCAAATTATAAAAATAAATTTAACAATTGTATGGAAAGGCTCTTGATTTATTTAGTATTTCAAATCCAAAAATACAAATCAAATACCAATCAAGATGTTGCCCGCGCGTGCGCGGGCCCCTTTGCTAGTTTTATATAAAGTGAAAATCTTAAACTAGCAATTAGAAAACAGTAGGTAAAGTTATTTTGCATGTTCTCAAGATATAAAGGTGTGCTCAAACCGAATAGGAAATAAAAGCATAAAGAGCACAACACAAAACATTAAACCATTAACTTTTAAGTCTAACTCCTTTTCTATGCATTGGCATTTTATATATGAATAAATAGCAGCAGTTTTATGGTAACCAATGCATGTAATGATCAGTAGGTTGCATTTTAAATAACATAGAAACATAAATATAAGTCTTTCTTCCTCTCTCATAATAGTTACAAGTAGTGGAACCAAATTTGATAAAACAACTATTAGATTGGTGCAATTTTGCAAACTTAGGAACATATAAAGGATTATTAAAACTATCATGTAAGATATTAGCATGTTTTCCTCTCTCAAAATAATTGCAAGAAACATCATACACATGATGGTTGTGGGTGGAATGGTTATTATTGCAAGCTAATTTCAGCCCACATAAGTACTTTTCAACATATAAAAGCTTCTCCTCCATGGTGTGAATAGGAGAATTCAAACATAAAGTAGGACTCTCATAAGTGAGAGTGTTGTCACAAGCAGCAAGTATATCATTTTTATCCTCACATAAAGTAATAACAGCTAAACATGGATGATTATCAATAAGCATAGGTCCATCATCTAGAGTACTATCATAAAACATGTCTAAACCATACTCCTCATCATCATCAAAATTATTATCAATAATGTTATCATTAGGCATAGGTTGATATTCCTCCTCATTATCAGAATCATAAGAACAAAGTTTATCATCAACAAAAAATTTAGTGTTACCTTCATCCATAGGTGGTGAAGGTGGAAGTTCCCTCTCTTCATTCTCTAGTTGTTCATCATTTTCATCATCCTTTTGCTCTTCATTGTCCTCCTCTTGGGGCTGCATGGGCATCCCCAAGCTTAGGCTTTTGTCATCTTCTTCCTGCAAAATATTAGAGCTTTCTTGGGCAGCTCTCTTCCTTGTGTCAACAACATAGATGTTTTCATTAAATTCAACTATGCAGAGATCAAGGATAGTGGTGTAACAGCCCAAAGTTTGAAAACCTAAAACCTGAGTAAATTTTTTGCTCTTGTGTTGCATTGCATCATGGCATCCATATTCATTTGTTAAACATCACACTAATGGGTTTTGCAACACTGAAAAACCCCAAATGCCAATTTGCTCTAACAAATTTCAAAACAATGAAGGCACTCAAAAGTTGCAAAACAAAATTTCTTGACATCTTATATTTGTCAAAGAAGTTCCAAGAGCTCAAAACAATATTTGCAATTGTCCTAAAATGTCAAAGGAGCAACATTTTTAATTTTGCAAAATGCCATCCCTAAACCCTATGAACAAAAGTGGTACCAAAATATTTTATTTTGAGGCACCAATTTTTGTGTAGCTTCTATTCAATATGGGGATGCCACCCAAATTTTCTCAAATTTTTATAAAATGTTTTGGTGCCTAAATTAAATCAGGAAAGGTTGCTGGTTTTAAATTTAAAAGGAGAAAGGACCTATCCGTGATTGCCAAAAAGCTCCAGGGGGTTATCGGTAAGAAGGTCGTCTCTCTCCTTCCTCTGTAGCGACCGGGGCCGAGCCGCACCAGGTCGCTTGACGCCGCGCGCTGCCGCGTAATGCCGTGCCGGGGGCTCCTCCTCCGCCTCCCCCTGCAGGAGAAGAGCTCCACGAGGCCTCTGCGACCCTATCCACTTGTTTCCCTCTCCCCGTTTTCTCCACGCCATGGCCGAGCCGCAGCTCGCGCTCGCCGTCAAATCCCCGCCGTTGTAGTCCACCTCGAGCATCGCCGTGAGGGGCAAAAGCTCCGCCGTGTCCCCCTCGCCGTCCCCGCCGAAGGAATCGAAGCGGGAGGCCCCGAAGCGCCGCCGCCGTCATCTTCTCCTCCGACCACCGCCGCGGCATCGCCGAGCTCCGCACCGCCGCGTTGGTCCATCTCGGCCGCGCCGCCTGCTCCACGGTGCTGAGGGTGAGCACGACCACCTAGCTGGCCCTCCGTTCCTCCCCCTCGCTCTAATCGCGCCGTAGACTCGCCGTGCTGTCGCCGACGCACCGTAGCTCGCTGTAGCTCGACGTCGCTCAAGTTTTCTCCTCGCTCGGAATGAATCCGGACTGAACTCGGAATTTCGGTCGATCGGAAAATTCCGGGTATCTAACAAGTTGATTCCGACAGGATCCAGTACCATTTTGCGTTTCCCGGATTCAACTCGGAACCAACTCGGAAAATTCCGAATAATTCGGAATTCCGGAGTAATTCCGAATTATTCAGTAACTAATAAAATTCCTGAATTATTTCTTTCAAATCTGGACAACTAGTTTAATTGTTGTTTTATATAATTTATCAAAAGGACATATCTAAAATGAAATTTAGAAAAGCAATAACTTTTTAGTTGATTGATCCAAAATTTGTAATTGAGGTATCAAAGTGTTCAGTAAGACAAACCCTAACATTTTACATTATATTCATGCATGTTGGAACTAATTAAATTCTGAACAATTTTGAAAACTTGCTAAATCTATAAGAAACTTTGAAAATGCTTATCGAATTCAATTCTTATCGGAAAAATGCAAACAGGGTACCAAAATTCTTAGAAAGTTAAGGCCTATCCAATGGTACCAGTGCCATGCCTCTTTGAAGCTTAGTTTGGTACTGTTTATGGAAGGTGAAAAATGCCTCCTTGTTTAGATTGTGAAGGTTTAATCCTAAATTTGCTAAAAACAAATATGGTACCCCTTTTAAATTGTTAAGTGGACCCTAAGGGTAATTTAAATGCATCAATATGACATATCATCATTTCTGTATGCATTGCACAATTGCCATGTGTTGATTGTTATTTTTGCTTTCCGGTGTTGTTTGCTCTCCGGTAGATCACGAGTTCGGGGTTGAGCATCATTACTCCGACGAGCAGTTTGACTACTCTGCTCAACAAGGCAAGCGTAATCCCCCCTCTGAGCATGTCTTATCCTATATTTCCGCAAATATTTTCTCCACTATAATATTGCATGCGGTTCCAAATGTCAATTTTATTGGATTAGAGTATCCTATAGTTGCATTAAGATTCGATGCCGATACCTGTTTTCCCTCCTGTTATCCATAGGATTGTATTGTTGGCCGAGATACTTACTATGCTATGTTGATGCTTAGCCATGCTTAGTTAATTGCATAGCTATACGGTGGATGGTTTGTGTTGGAAACAGGTGATGAGATAAATGGTTGATGGTGGAGGAAATTGTGGTAACAGGTAATAAGATGCTAAAAGGTGGGGATGAGAGGCCACTGTGGTTGTGGTGCTTTGTCTCGTTCTCGCCGCCTAGGTGCGAGTTCTTTACCTCCCGAACCAAGACTGAGCGTGCAACCATGCGTGAGGCCTATGCATTCGCAGTGCAGGAACCCTCATAGACTAAATAACTCGGGCGGGGCCAGCCAGGGTCCTCTAGTTCGGGCTTCCATTTGCGCGTGCGTGAGGATGGTGGTATGAACGTGATGAGGATTGTGGTGTTAGGAAAATAAGTGGCCGTGGGGCAGGGTGTTGCAGGCACTCGTGTCCTGCCGCCACTGATGATACTGGGTTAGTCCTTAACGAGGGAGAAGTCGACACCGCTCCCACCCAGCCGGCTTTCCAAGGAAGAGAGCTAATTGTACAGGTAATGGGCCGGACGGTACGCGTGGCAAACATTGTACACCCCTGCAGGGTAAATCTTTTCAAAAAGCCGTGCCCACGGTTACGGACAACTTGGGAAAGGACGATAAGACCATAGAATAACTTTAACGGAATGATTAAAAGCTGGGTACTAGAGGTACCATTCAAGATTGCAAGGTGAGCTTCCTCGAGGGTGATTCGGGGAGGTGCCTTTGATGACAGGTACAATTGTTGATGATGAGTAGGGTGATGAAAGAAAGAGTTACTTCTTATCTCTTTTGAAAATATTCTGAATAGTCGATGCCTTTGAGTTATGTTTTCATAAATAAAATCAGCTTTATGCAAAACAGCCATATAACTTTGAAAGCCTCATCGAGCTAATGCTCTATATATAATCTTGCGAGTTCGTCGAACTCAACGTCGTTTGTTTTGTTTCAGAGGAGGACTTCACCGACCTCGAAGGTGGGTTCTTTGTGGACGTCGACGAGTAGTCTGGGGTTCCCAGGTGGCAGCTTGGGACATCCCGGAACAGCTGGCGCTGGATGGTTATTTGTAGGCCTCTTAGGCCATAATCTGATTCTTGTTGTTTAGAACAACCTAATTTGCTTCCGCATGTTGTAATGTTGGGTCTGTGACCTCTGGTTGTCATTTGCTATCTTTCTCTATTATAAGAGTTGAACTATATGATTTGTGTCGTAGAGTCTGTGATGTGCCAGTTGTTCCACAAGTCTTGATCTCTCTATTATGCTTTGATAGTTGAGCCTGTGTTAAGGCATCAATCGGGGTGTTGCGTTGCCGGTTATTCCGAGCAACGCCTGCCAAAGGTTTTGGCCGGGGATTGGTAAACCCGTAACCTCCGGTTGTATCGCTTAACCGGTGACACTCAGCATCACAGTATAGCAGTCGGGTTAGGGCGCCACAAGTTGGTATCAGAGCAGTACTGCCTGTAGGAAACCCTTCTACTGGTCGATGTTGAGTCTAGTGTTTGTGAAAATATTTTTAACCTAAAAATGAGTTGTGAAAACCATCTTAGGATTCTTTTTACTCCTTATCTGGTTACCCTCTAATCTCGGATCAATCTTACCTCGATTTGAGTTAAAGGTTTTACTTCTCATCTGTTACTTCAAAATGATTAGAAACGGGGTTGGGCTCGACCTTTAGTGTTTTGTGTCCAGTTGCTCCCGCTGCGTTGCAAACTAAACTCATCCTCAGTATTGTTGGGTTTTAACCCAAGGACTTGAACATAAGGTCCCGGATTGTGCCAACTAGAGTGTGTGAATCACGTGGTTTCTTAACTATTTGAATCCCACGCTAGTAGTACATGATGCTGATCTTTGACCCAAGTCCCATCTTGTTGGTTCCTTGTTCGTTGTTGCACAAAGTATTATCGTCCCTAGTCTGAGTACTTGAGTACGCTAATGCTAATGTCTCAACCATACCGAGGTGGATACTAACTGCGTCCTTGTCAAATCTACAGAATGGCACAACGTCCTCCGCTCCATCAAATCGAAGCCACCCCAGGAAACCACTCGACACCCTTTGATCGGGAGGAATCCCATACATCTAAAGATTTGCCCGAGAAAGCTATAGACAAACGCAGGTGTTACACCTGTAAGGAACGCGGACATCCGTACCGGAAGTGCCCCCTTAAGTTCACCAGAAAGAGGGAACCACCACAAGGAAAGGCATGTAGTCAGTGCGGAAGGGTGGACATCAGGCGAGTCAATGCCCCGGCAGTTGCCCGCACTGTTTCAACGCGCATCCACTTGGGAGTGCCCAACCGCTAGCGCCACCTGCTACCTATGCGAAGGAAATGACCATTTTCCGGCTGATTGTTCTATGGAGTTCATAGTGGGGCAGTAAAGGATGCCCATGAGAAGATTGCTCAGCACGCCACCACGCGCCCCACTACTTCGACATTTGGGTCAAGCGGAGGTGGTTATCGTTCTATGCTACCTGCTCCACCTAGACTCGCCTGCTACACCTGTGGCCAGACTGGTCACTACTCCAGGGAGTGCCCCCAGAAGGCACCTATCACGGGAACTCATGCACGAGCCCCTGCCACTCCAGCTGGCAAGGCTGGACCTATTGTGCGTCGTCGCCTGAACCACGTCTCTGCTGAAGAAGCTGAAGAAGATTCCGGCGTCCTTATGGTGAGCTACGATTCAACAATAATCTTGCTACAGTTTTGTTTGACGCTGCTGCATCTCTCCTTTTTGGGGCATGGTTATCACAATTGAGTAATAACCGGTGCATCTGCAACATCTTGGGATTCTCCTGAGCATGTTAGTTACTCTGATCTGCTTCCAACCTCTGTCTGTCAGTGGACAGTAAAGTTTTATCGTGTGTTGGTATGTTCCGATGCAAGTTACTCTTGTGGTCCGTCAAGATTTTCCCCTTCGTCTTGTTTGGAGAAATAACTCTAGTACCTTGTCCACTTCTCGGACCAGGTTAAAGTATTGTAATCTGCAGAAGAAGGGCCTTGTTCAGCTTCTGTTTTGCTCCACCTTAGAGTGTCACACTCTTTGATATCAGTGTATCGAGCTAAGTATCATGATCCTCTTGATGAAGTGATGCTCTTACACTTTGTTACTCTCCGATCTCCGAGTGACTTATTACTCCAGAGTGATGAGACGTGAGTAATAATGTAGCTATCGGATATTCTTAGCAGTTCTTACTGTGCGGAAATTCAGGGATATCCATTGCCCTCCTTAGCATGATTGGTTAGCAAATCAATAAGCTGAGCTTGACAGTGCTACCAAGTCAGTTGGCTCTGATGCACTCCCTCGGTCAAAGAGCTAGGTTTGTGCCGAACCTCCCAAGACCACCTCGTTGTGTCTTGAAAGGCATGATCCTCTCTTGAACTCAAGATCCACCGGTATGTCGTGATATCCTATAGGTCGATCGTGATATTCTGGAGGTCTTTCCAGAAGTATCGCCAGGTTGTCACCTGACCGTGATGTTGAGCTTATGAGTAAGCTGGTTCTCTGAACAACTCCCTTCTCCAAGAAAATCATGCTGGATGTCCTGAATTATTCGGTTGAGCTTAAACAACTTGGAGAGTTGAAAGACCAGAGCTCTATCCCGACATAGTTCATTTTCAATGGAATGTCTAGTCTATCCGTGTTGAAGCGAGGTGGTATCTCCTCTTTGGATATGCGAACCTCTAAATCTTTTGATTTGAATTGGGCTATCGTCAAATCAAACTCAGACCTACCTACCTGAATGTGTTAGTCTGACCAATACTAATGCCTCGTTCTGGTGAAATATGAGTCTACCGTCTTGGAGTATCTGGATAAGTTTGTGGTTGAGCCCAGCAACTACATTCTTATTATCTCCATGGTTGAGGAGATTTATATTGAATAGTGAGCGTTAGCATTGGAAATTTGTTAGAACTAGCTTTGTGTCGTCACAAGGTATGTGTTCTGAAGTTAGAAGTGACTTTCCCTGGTTCACGTGCTATTGCTGAAAGATGTCGCCGTGGATCTGAGCGAATTGTCTGGTTCCCTTGGAATCATTTCAACTTGATCATGCTTGTGTAGAATATTCTCGGAATGGTATGTTGTTACCTCCATTCCTTGAGAATTTCATCTATGCATCCAAGCCACTGATGGAATTGTTCCAGAAAGAGAAGAAGTCTGAGAACTCCTTCGTCTTCTTGGGTGTTTATCGTGTCTCGTTGCAAGTAAATCAGGTAGGGCAGCCGTCCTCTGACAAGTTGCTAATACTTGAGTTCCTCAATCTCTTCCCTCCTTTGGAGTTTTGACATTGTAGTCCAACTCTTGGGGTCCTAACAATTGTAACCGTTGGTATGCTTTGCAAAGATTCCCTATTCCTATATGTGGAGTCTGAAATATCTCTACACCTAACTGGATCTAAATCTCAACCAGAAACGATAGTTGGTGATCCTCAAGAAGCTTGTTCCCGAGGTCTAGAAAAATCAAGAAGTGTTCCTGATTCTAACGTTCCCGGAGTTTCTAAAGTTCTCCCGGTCCATCTTCATGAACCTCCTCCTGTGATCCGAAATGCTCCTCCGTGAGGAAAGTTCTACTCAAGCCGACTAGTACAAGTTATCTCTTCATCTGTTGGAAGCCTGTTTCGACACTCTCCCTCAGAAATTTTGGGCCTTGTGCAAAGTTCATATTCTGAATCTTGAGAAACAGTTGTCTATTAACTGGAAACTCCTTATCAATCTCCCGTCCAACGATTGTGTCTACTAACTGTCAAATCGAGCGATGCTTGAAGTCTCATCCTAAGTGCTACTAGGAGGTACTCGTCGTTGTATCCTTACAAAGACCCATCCTTCCGGAGAAGTTTCCTTCTTTCCTATGGTGTACGTCGATAGTGACCTCGGAGTGAAGAAGAGGAAGAAATCCATGATGCCTCGGTCAACGATCGTGTGGTACCGTCATAACCTTTCCCTCTTTCCTACTCTAAGAATCTCGGGACGAGATTCCTGTAAGGAGGGTAGAATTGTAACAGCCCAAAGTTTGAAAACCTAAAACCTAAGTAAAATTTTCACTCTTGTGTTGCATTGCATCATGGCATCCATATTCATTTGTTAAACATCACACTAATGGGTTTTGCAACACTGAAAAACCCCAAATGCCAATTTGCTCTAACAAATTTCAAAACAATGAAGGCACTCAAAAGTTGCAAAACAAAATTTCTTGACATCTTATATTTGTCAAAGAAGTTCCAAGAGCTCAAAACAATATTTTGCAATTGTCCTAAAATGTCAAAGGAGCAACATTTTTAATTTTGCAAAATGTCATCCCTAAACCCTATGAACAAAAGTGGTACCAAACTATTTTATTTTGAGGCACCAATTTTTGTGTAGCTTCTATTCAATATGGGGATGCCACCCAAATTTTCTCAAATTTTTATAAAATGTTTTGGTGCCTAAATTAAATCAGGAAAGGTTGCTGGTTTTAAATTTAAAAGGAGAAAGGACCTATCCGTGATTGCCACAAAAGCTCCAGGAGGTTATCGGTAAGAACGTCGTCTCTCTCCTTCCTCTGTAGCGACCGGGCGGCCGAGCCGCACCAGGTCGCTCGACGCCGCGGCGCTGCCGCGTAATGCCGCGCCGGGGGCCCCTCCTCCGCCTCCCCCTGCAGGAGAAGAGCTCCACGAGGCCTCTGCGACCCTATCCACTTGTTTCCCTCTCCCCGTTTTCTCCACGCCATGGCCGAGCCGCAGCTCGCGCTCGCCGTCAAATCCCCGCCATTGTAGTCCACCTCGAGCATCGCCGTGAGGGGCAAAAGCTCCGCCGTGTCCCCCTCGCCGTCCCCGCCGAAGGAATCGAAGCGGGAGGCCCCGAAGCACCGCCGCCGTCATCTTCTCCGACCACCGCCGCGGCATCGCCGAGCTCCGCACCGCCGCGTTGGTCCATCTCCGGCCGTGCCGCCTGCTCCACGGTGCTGAGGGTGAGCACGACCACCTAGCTGGCCCTCCGTTCCTCCCCCTCGCTCTAATCGCGCCGTAGACTCGCCGTGCTGTCGCCGACGCACCGTAGCTCGCTGTAGCTCGACGTCGCTCAAGTTTTCTCCTCGCTCGGAATGAATCCGGACTGAACTCGGAATTCCGGTCGATCGGAAAATTCCGGGTATCTAACAAGTTGATTCCGACAGGATCCAGTACCATTTTGCGTTTCCCGGATTCAACTCGGAAAATTCCGAATAATTCGGAATTCCGGAGTAATTCCGAATTATTCAGTAACTAATAAAATTCCTGAATTATTTCTTTCAAATCTGGACAACTAGTTTAATTGTTGTTTTATATAATTTATCAAAAGGACATATCTAAAATGAAATTTAGAAAAGCAATAACTTTTTAGTTGATTGATCCAAAATTTGTAATTGAGGTATCAAAGTGTTCAGTAAGACAAACCCTATCATTTTACATTATATTCATGCATGTTGGAACTAATTAAATTCTGAACAATTTTGAAAACTTGCTAAATCTATAAGAAACTTTGAAAATGCTTATCGAATTCAATTCTTATCGGAAAAATGCAAACAGGGTACCAAAATTCTTAGAAAGTTAAGGCCTATCCAATGGTACCAGTGCCATGCCTCTTTGAATCTTAGTTTGGTACTGTTTATGGAAGGTTAAAAATGCCTCCTTGTTTAGATTGTGAAGGTTTAATCCTAAATTTGCTAAAAACAAATATGGTACCCCTTTTAAATTGTTAAGTGGACCCTAAGGGTAATTTAAATGCATCAATATGACATATCATCATTTCTGTATGCATTGCACAATTGCCATGTGTTGATTGTTATTTTTGCTTTCCGGTGTTGTTTGCTCTCGGTAGATCACGAGTTCGGGGTTGAGCATCATTACTCCGACGAGCAGTTTGACTACTCCGCTCAACAAGGCAAGCGTAATCCCCCCTCTGAGCATGTCTTATCCTATATTTCCGCAAATATTTTCTCCACTATAATATTGCATGCGGTTCCAAATGTCAATTTTATTGGATTAGAGTATCCTATAGTTGCATTAAGATTCCAATGCCGATACCTGTTTTCCCTCCTGTTATCCATAGGATTGTATTGTTGGCCGAAATACTTGATGATCGAAAGAATGCGGTAGACTAAGTGCTCAAGTTGCATTCGTATTGTGTTAGCACAAAACCAGTCGATAAGAAAATACTTATAAGCTCAATTGGTAGTTGATAAAGCCTACCCAAAAAAACATGAACTCGGATGTAATCACGTAAGAAAACAAATTGATCAGTGAGTTTGGAAATGTTTGAACAGCTCTCATGGGATCATAAATTAATGTACGTGCAAGTGCCATCTTTTGACACAAAGCGGTTTCTGTAGTACTCGCGGCACACGAAATGGTACCTATATGATGCAAACAATATTTGACACACATTTATCTCCGAATCAACATTGACGAAATGATGCACATGAAAAACAACTATTGTGCCCAGTGAAAATCTAGCAGAAAAAACACGTACAACGGCTTTTAGTCAAATGATGCCCAAAATTTATAGAACTACAATCTTGACAACACTTCCTTTGATAGTGGTATTGGAGATTTATTATTATCTAATATAAAAAGGTGTGTGCTAGGTGTGACACGGGCAGGCTCCCACCCGACCGGTTGCCTGATCTTAGTTAGACGTGTGCAAACTGTCCAACTTTTACATCATGAAGATCCACCTGTAACATTCTTTGTGTGTACAATGTGCACCATCATTTTCATATTTTTCACGCTATGTAAAAAAGTTGCAACATTCTGAATACATCCATAAAAAGAATCAAGGTTTACAACAAATCTCTCTCTCTCTCTCTCTCTCTGAAAATAAAATAAGGAGAAACCCACTAATCCAGAAAGACATATGAAACAACATGAAGAACACATTTGCAAGATGAGTAAAACAACTCCTTACTACACACTCGATTAAAATCATTACAACATATCATCTAATTGTAACCAACGACAATATACGGTAGCATGTTGAAACAACCCACACAACATAAAAAACTCAAATCCATTAACCTCTCACAGGTAACATCTGAAAGACGGCTCGGGGAACAAATCCAGCTCGTTGGAGCCTCATCGGATCGAGATCAGGCAACCCAAGATCAATTCGCGTAGTCCTAACATATATTGAAGCTCGGTGGCATGAACTTCATCTCCAATGCAAGGTATCCATGGCGCACACAGAAGGCAATCGTGAAGGATGCACTACAGTAGGTGAGGTATTATGAGAGGCTCATACGGGAGGAACACTTAGGAGGAGTAGAGATTTTTTTTGAAGAGGAGAGCAACCGATATTTTTATAATCCGAAGTTTGGATGGAATCTTTTCTAAGAAAGTTAATGTGCCATGTGACGAGGGGTAGACTCATCAAGACCCATAGTCGAGGTCCCTAGGTTATGAATATGGGGGAGAGAACGTGGTAGAGCTGGAAGTATCGTCGGCTGACAAGCAGGGCAAAGATTTTACCCAGGTTCAGGGCCCTCGTGTGGAGGTAACACCCCTACGTCCTGCCTGTCTGTTATTGCTTTGTGAATATGATGGTTACAAGGGTCCCGACGAGATGTCGATCTCGCTAGGGTTTTGTTGCTCTGAAAGTACGTGGTCTGGTTCGATGGCCCTCCCAGTCCTTAAATAATAGCTGGGTCTCGGTGTTCGTAACCGACTCGATTTACAAGTAAGGAAACTCTAAACCGACTATTGTTTTGCTAAACTTGGAGGATACTCCATCTTCGTGGGCCTCCCTTCATGGGCTTCATGTAGGCTCTGATAGTTGGGCCTAGTCGATACGTGCACCAGGTACCCTCATGGTAGGGTACCCGATAGGCATACCCATGTCAGTAGCCCCCGAGTACTTGTCTGATTCGAAGAGTCGGGCATGGACTCATACATCATGCACGTTACATTTTTTGCATCTGTATTTAGAATTCTTATGAAATAGCACATGTTGGCTATGTCGAGTGTTTCATCGACTATGAGTTTTTGCTTATGATAGTCAAGAGATATTAGCTTAGCAGGCCCGGCACACACGACGGATCGGGGCCAGTTAACTACCATTTGTGGCAAAACCATACTAGCTTTCAATCAAACTCGAGTCCCCGGACTCGAATCTGGAACAAACTGGACAGACTCGAAACGGCCGTTGAGGTCTTACGGAATCGAACTGCAGTATAATTTTGAATCAACCCAACGCGTCCGTCGGGGATAATTCATCATGTCTGCTGACAACGGAAAATTTAAGGATAACGCTGCTGGAGCGGTCCTTAGCCCAGCTCGACTGATCGGTGGGTCTTACCTTTGCACTATGCATGCAGCATCCAAGGATCGTCGGATCAACTCGGGAATATTTTGAGTGTGATTTTGCTTATGAACTTAGTCGAATGTTTCGTCGACTGGCACTTTTGCCATTATTCTATCGGGTGCGCGACAGCGCTCCCGATGGGAGTAGCCCCCGAGATTGTGCTTTATTTCTTGCAATGGAGGATAATCTCAAAATCTTTTTATCCTGCACATATTTAGTCAAAGAAATTTTTTGATACGCTCCGATGGGAGTATGATGCTTCAGTCGAAAATCTTTCGACTGGCGTTTTATGACTTTGCTTGAGAACCAACCGAGACTTATGCGAGAGACCCACCCGAAGATATCATCGAGTGACTTTTATGCCAGTTCTGAAAGATGGAAACAACGTCAGCAATGACGCATTTTTGCGACTGCCATCTCTGACAAGCGGGCGTGCTTGGTGATGTTTGATAAGACGTGACCCTGCTTTGTGGGCCCGTTTTTGCAGAGCTGACCAGGGGATGACGCCGCGTGACTTGATTTTGACCGTTCTGACGCAATTTTCACGGGGCGTGATGATGGTTTCCTGGATCTCATGCGTAGTGGGCGGAGTGGCCGGCGACGGTTGCTCTCCGTGGCCGCCACGTGTATGGCCAGATTCCGCGCGGAGCGTATGCCTTTGTTTTGACGGTTGCGATCGTTTGCGATCTGGGTAAATAGTGGAGACAGCGCTGGCAGAATTTTTTACTTGCCATTTGCCTCTTTGCACCGCCCCTCGTCTCATCTTCCTCCTCGCGCCCACCTCCATTGCTCTGCGCCCAAGCTCTCTTCTCCACCCTCATCCATCGTTGCAATGGCGAAAGGTTGAGGCTCCAAGCGTGGTGCCGCCGCTGATGCCGCGACCGATGCGGCCAAGGGCAAGAAGACCGTGGCGGGTACATCTGCGTCCGCCGCGCTGAAGAAGGGCAGCGGAGACTGGGCGAAGTCCACCATCAAGGACGCCCATTTGGTCAAGTTCCGCGAGCAGGGTATCTGCCACCCGCGGAGCAGCTCGCCGTCCGCGCGCCGTCGCCCAAGGAGGTACTCCCCGAACCACGCGCCAACGAGCGTGTTTTTTTGCGGAGTTTTTTGCCTAGGGGCTTTTCGCTTCCCCCCACGACTTCATTCGTGGTCTTCTTTTTGCCTACGGGGTGCAGATCCATGATCTCACCCCAAATGGCATTATGCATATCGCGTGTTTCATCACGCTGTGCGAGTGCTTCCTCGGCGTCGCACCCAGCTGGGCGCTGTGGAAAGCCATCTTCATGGTACGGCCGAACGAGGAGGTGGTCGCACCTACCCCGTTGGCGGCTGCGGCATCCAGGTGCGCAGCGACACCCGCTATTTCCGCCTGAAGACCGTCGACTCCGCCCAAGGCTGGAGAAGGGGTGGTTTTATGCGACTGTGAGCAGGATGCAGCCGCCCCTTTCTCGACTGCTGCTTTCACCAGGACCAAGGCGTGGGATCACCAACTCTCAGCCGAAGAAATGGAGGAGGCAAGCCCTTTGCTGGCTCGGATCGGAGGCATGCTGGACAAGGTCACAGGCATCCATTTGATCGCCACCTTTGTGAAGAGACATGTGGCCCATCCTGCCCGATCGCACCCGATGTGGGAGTATGAAGGCGCGGGTGACATCACCCGAATGAACCCAGAGGAGCTATCAGGAGTGAGCTGCTGACGCATGTGCGGCACATCACCAATCTGACGGCAGCCAGCACTTGCAACGTCGACTGCCCCTTGAGCCGTATGGGGCGGAAAACCCTTTGCTGTGAGGTATGTATGTGTTATTGCCTGCTTGCAATGAAGAGTTTGCCACTCGTATGTGTTCTGCGATATGCGATTTTGTGATTCTGACTTGCAATTTGTGATGAATGCTATGCAGGGTCACACGACTGCTGCCTCCCTTCCTCCTCTGCCTGAAAATGGCGAGACTGAAGAAAC
>CAMZMU010000045.1:29404239-29503935 GCA_947311845.1 Poa pratensis | reverse complement strand
AAATGACTACATAAGAGTTATTAAGACATAGAGTCCCACCATAGCCTTAAACTCTAAGGTCCCCGATATAAATCCCCTCCTAATGGTACTTCATGTATTAGACCACAGGTTTTACGTGTCCTCCAGGTCCTACCCATTCCATCACATTAGTGTGATCACTTCATGCATTACTCAACATATGTGTGCCACCTTACGTTGTAAATAGGATAACCATAAAAGATAAAAACTTGACCAAATACTCAATACATGTTAAGTGAAAATCATTGCCAATCCATCCTATGCCCCCAAGAACATGAGAGAACTACTCACAACACGAAGACATGATATGATTCAATGATATAAGTGGTACAACACAATCTGAAAATATAATCTCACCCACCAAACAATGACAAGTAGCCAATCATACACAGGTAGAATAGCACTTAAACAATAGCTAGGGTTCGAACAATCTCAAACTATGAGGGGGATGAAGTGGATCACGAAGTTGGTGAGAGATGGTGCTGGTCTTGATGGTAGTGTTGTTGAGGAGACTCCGGAGGGGGGGATGGAGGAGCCTTCCGGAGGTGATCCGACGGCGTTTCCCCCCTCCAATCTTCTCCGGCGACAGCCTTCTGACTCTCTGTTTCGTGGTTTTGTGTTTCTCTGCCGCCTCTTGCGAAACTCCTCGGGGGACTATTTTTTATAGTCGGTTTTAGGTCAAGGACAAGCCACGGAGACGAAAACGGACAGCATCGGAGCCACGAGGGGGAGAGAGGGTGCCTCACGCGCCAGGGAATCTGGCCGCGTGGGACCACCCAATTCCCCTCGACTTCCTTTTTCGCGGATCCTTGGCTCGTACGTCTTCTTCCTTCCAAATATTGGGCCCCGTAAAATCTTAGGTCATTTGGACGTCGTTTGAGTCCCTGAAAGTCAAAAACATGGAAAAAGGGGTTTTCTGGTTCTGCAGGGTTAATTCCAAATAAATGGGGAAACAATGAAATATTCCCAAAATCAATATAAATCAATGATATAACCCTTATATGATGCAAATATGATTGAAATATAAGTAATATAATGCAAAGTTCATGTATGTATTTTACATACATCAACATCCCCAAGCTTAACCAATACTCGTCCTCGAGTATGAAGGTGATAAAACTAACATGGACTTTGCATTTTAATACTATCAATGGATATCAAAGATGATTACTATTGCTACATAGAGTCAAATGATTCATTCTTCAAAGGAGTAGCAATATACAAGATAGATTATAAAGTGATATCAAATATTCAATGAAAGGATGTTCAATGATAATTCACAAAGTGTAACATAGAAGAAAGTACTATGGTCCAAATGTATGCATAAATGAAAAGTAAAAACATCCTATAATGGTCATAGAGTATTCTTATAAATTGAATATAAAAGGTGGACACTTTGGAAAGATATATAACTGAGTGGAGGTAAAGCATGCATAAGTTTCATCTAACTTCCAAATGCTTCTACTTAAGTTAATGTTTGCAATGTGGTATTCATTGGTGTCAAGCTCTCATTACCCCTATCATAGCATCTTGAATGGTTAAAGTTTAAAGTGAAAGCAAATATGAGTAGTATGCTTGACAAAGTATGGGTTGAAAGTCTCATGCCCCGTGAATACGAGTACCTACACCACGGTGTTACTCAACTTGGGACACAAAAGCAAGTTCAAGTTAAGGTCATTGTAAGTAATATAATAGCGTCATCAAGGCGTCAACTGGGGTACCTCTTGTCACAGGATATGGAACAAGCCCATGTCAAAATGACAAAACAAACAAACAAAATGAACAATCTCCACACCCTTTTTATTTACTATTGGTATAGCTTTTTATTGTGGGTGCATCACTGAAGGTTCACCATAGCATGTAAGTAAATTTCCACCATGAATGATGCATGGCTTAGATTAGCGGCCCAGGAGTCTCTCTAGCCATTTATACAAACTCATTAAACTTACTAAGTTTCCACATTTATTTGGCACCATGATAAGCATCCATAAACAAAAGTACATGATATCAACAAAATATAAAGAGCACGTTGAAAGCTTGCCATGTGACAGCACATATGAGCTAACTCCCAACCAAGACTCTTGTCAAGCTCACAACTTCATAATTTTAATCACAATGAGTCATGTTTATTAAGTGTAATAAAAGTAAGGTGCATCAAGTTCGTGAGAGCTCTTTAACCAACTTTTCCCATAACAATCAATAACATAAGCATTTTAATTCAGAAGTATAGATAATACAAATAACATGATAAACATACTCGGAATAGCATAAATCTAATAGGTAGATATGGTGGACTCACTGAAAAAACTTTGGTTGAAGGTGTTGGAAAACAAGTTTTTACTTGTTGGAATTTTGGGCTAGCAAGAGGGAGAAAGTTGACCATCTAAATGCATGCATAAGTGTCCATAGAACTAACCAATCCATGTTAAACAAAGTAAAGTAATATTCAGCATCAAAACATGAATAAAAGATAGCTCTTGATAAAACACTTGCAAATTAATATTCATTAAAAGCATATGAATCATGCAACTATATGTATCTTTTTGAATCAACTTAAACATCCCTTTCCAATATTTTTAATAGCATCCAACTTAATTCAACCCAAATTTTCAGCAGCTCTCTCATATATAAATGATAGTGGTGGTCTCAAGACAAACAAAAATAAAAAAAAAGCAAATAAAAGACGCTCCAAGTTTATGTGATAGGGTGCATTGATCGAAAACAGAAGTTAGACGTGTGCAAACCGAGAGTGTGTTGGTCCAGTGGGGTTGTCTCCACATCCCCAAGCTTATGGTATTCACCATCCTTGGATAGCTCTTGGTGCATCTCCTCTAATCCCTGTGAAAAAACTTCAAAACACCGTTTCTCCCATTTCTTTTCTGTGGGGTGACATTAGTAGTGATAGACAAATGAATTGCTTGCTGCATAAAATCCTTAAACAAACATTCATATGAATGTCCAGAAAGTGTATAAGTTGGATGCCTACTTATAAACTCAATTGGATAAAAAGATTCAAGTTAAAAGTTTAAAGAATGCATCAAACAAAATGGGACAGAATCTGTCCAGAAAAACAGCAGCAGCAAAACGCATTTTTCTACCCTACTTAAATATGTCGAAAAATTCTGAAAAAATTCTTGCTTACAGAGGATGAAAAGTTGCAACTACAGTTAAAATATCAGCTCATTCGGAGTTACAGAATAGGAATGAAAAATCATACCGTGCACAGATTCGTGCTGAATAAAATCTCCGAATACAATAAGCAACTTTTTCAACCAAAATGGGTAAAACTTGGTACTTTATTAAAAATTTCAGAAACAAAACTAAAAACTAAGTCTCTTGTTACAGCAAGAGGACACAAAGAAAATCAAAAGTAAAAACAACCGGGTTGCCTCCCGTAAAGCGCTTTCTTTATAGCCATATAGCTAGGCTTACTTACTTGGTATCAAGATGGTTGGAGTGAGGTGGTTTGGCATTCCCAAGCTTGAATTCTTGTACTTACATGATATATGTAGAGTGATCCTAGGGGTAACATCCCAAGCTTGAGTGTTTGTCCCTCTTGATCATTGTTCATCACCCTCAACTCTTCCACTTGAAAATTCTCTTTAACAAAACTCATCATAAAACTTGATTAGAGGGGTTAGTGTCTCCATAAATTAAATCCACATAGGTACAGCAAAGACATATCATGAGTTGATTCTAAACATTAGCTACTGTTACTATGGTTGTGTATTGCTCTTTGATCAATTGAACCACACAAAACACAAGTAATGAGAGTAATGCAAAATAAAGACAGAATCTGTCAAAAACTGGACAGCCCGTAAAGAGTGAATTTTCAGAGGCACTTACGTTGCTCAAATCAGAAAACTTTGAACTAATGAAATGTGTAATAATAACTGAATATTGCTGTCGTAAAATATCAGGTCAAAATTCCTCTTCTGTGATTTCTAACATTTTTCGTAGTGAAGCTTAGGAATCTGTTTTCTGGACAGCAAATCACTATTGTTTGATCCTACCTCTCAAAAGAGGTTATTCTTGCCATACAGATGAAAAATAAGATACAAATGTGTTGTTACAGTAGTAAACAAGCACCTTAACTCAAAAACCGAAACTTAAACTGAAGATAAAAGAAATAAAAAGAAACAAAAAGAACTAAGAAAGAATCAAGAGAAACAAATAAAGAATAAAGAAAATATTTTTGTTGTTTTTGATTTAGCAAAAGGGCAAAAGAAGAAGCAAATATATACAACATAAACACTCTTTTTATTTGGTTTTAGCTTTGAGAAAAGTTTTAATGATAGAGACTTTGCAATGATTCCATTGGCATGAACAACACATGTTCAAGGTCGACCCCAACTTCTCCATTACTCATCCTTCTCATTTACTTTCCCAAATCTATTATATATTAAAGTAGATGATGGGCTAACCAGAAATTAGAGAATTAGGCTAGAAATTACCACAAAAATCAGAAACATCGGGCCGTCTATTTTAGATGAGTAAACCACAGCCGGTTGATTGTGATAACTGAAGTTGAAAATTACCCACCAATGCCATTATGTAAATACCTTTTCGTTTCCTTTTCCCGTGAAGGCAAAAAAAAACATAATAGAGCAAACCTAATTCTATGCGAAGGAAGAAGGAGTCCGTACATCCGCCATGTTCTTTCCAGCGATCGAGGGAGGCAACGGAAAACGGAAAGATTATGCAGCGCTGGCGATCCACGCCCCTGCTCCCAGGCGGCGGCCAACTTTAACTATACAGCGCCGGCGTTCCATGCTGTGAGATTTATCTGTTTTCCGTAGCAGTGGTGTACGTGCTATTGCAATCTAGACTTAGCAGCTACCAGACGTCGATCTTCAGATTAGCTGCGTCATGTACGTACTAAAAGAAACCAGCAATGCCCGCTGCAGACCATACGTGAAGTGGGCGCATGGGCCTCAAGCCAATCGGTGCAAGTGCAATCAGATTCGTACAACCAGTAAGGTGTAGGCGTGTAGATACTACACGAACTTCCAGGTAACCCCAGACCATAGTAAGTCCGTTGGAGTTCTGAATGACCACTGAGGTTGAAAACATAATCTGCCGAGCTAACACGCGCCATGCATTCTCCTGTCCAGATTCTATACATCAGAGCAAGGATTGAGTGGATCACCGTGTGGTGCTGTTAATTAATAACTAAATTGGAACTCCAAGGTAATAACTTTTCGCTTCATGTTAAGACTAAATTAAATAGAGACTATTGTATTTTCTGCGACATGAGATTGCAATATGTTTTCATATTATAAATTACTTCCTCTATCCCGTACTAACAGTATTTTTTATATGTAGATTCGTACAGGGTAAAGCTGAGATGAAATTATTCTAAGGGCTCATTTTCAAGTTCCTTTAAGCTGAGGAAAATAGGTTACCAATTGCCTATTAATTTGCTCCTGATGCGTGCAACCAAGCTGAGCTTAATGTAAAGCTAGCTAGCTAGCTTGATACGTAATTGATCTGAGTTAGCTTTGAGGCGCGGAGTCACCATACAAGGAATCAACCTACCAGTCTGTGTTCAGCAATTGGTCCGGTACGTCGAATTGGGAATATGTTACAAATTCTTACAATTTGAAGATTACACATATCTGATTTTCCAGAAGCTATTACAGTGATGTAAATTTAAATTTATGTCGGAACTACAAGTTAGAATACTACAAAGAAGACCAGTTGTGTAGGCAAATATTATTTCCCCCAAAAAAGTTTATTGCTCCTAGATATTTATCCTGTCGTGTGATTTTTGGGTACATGCATGCATTTTTTTTAGGGGTAGGGGTACATGCATGCTAATATGATATTTTTGGCAATGGTAGGTTTCGATATGAGGAGAGATAGGACAAGGCCCATATGCACATGATTTTCCTGTTTTGCTGCAAGAGCATGAAGAATTAATCATGCTGTACTAGCTATGTCTGATAAAAAAATATTCGTTTACTGGAACTGTTCGATCTTATATAATAGTTCACATATGTTATATCTTGCTTTGATTTTGTTGGTAAATGGTTCTAGGTTATCGAAAGTAAACTTGGACAGGTACGTCATCAGAATATCTTTCTGTTTGCTGTCAATAAACTTTTTTGTGTATTTATCTTATATGTGTTTTAAATAACAAGCCCAAGCCTTGTGCTTGGATCGAAGGTGCCTGCCCGTCTTAAGCCGGGTCGTCCGCCGTGGTCCTCCAACAGCAGTACATAATGCTCCATTTGTAGTCTCCATTTTTAGACGAGGGAGTACAGAGATATGATTTTGGTGAAATTATGGAAGCGGATAAAAATATATTTGGGGCAAGAAAAGAGAAGTGGAACGGTGAGAAATTGAGAAAACGAGGACACTTGAGGGAAGATAGGTAAAGGAAGGTAAAGGAAGATAGGTAAAGTAGACAATTTGCGAGTGAACCAATTGTGACAACGAAACCAATTAAATCGAATCCACATAGGCCTCTTAGACCATCCACTGTGTAGCCTCAAAGCAATTCAATAACCCAATTGAACCAATTCCAAATAAAGTAGGAAAATTATTGGTTCAACTCATACAGATATAATAAGCTCGCGGGAAAAGTATTTTCCTTTCCTACCGATGGGGTCATACCTACAGTTTGGTGTGGTTCGGTACGAAGTAGCCAATTTGCGAGTGAACCAACTGTGACAACAAAAACCAATTAAATCGAATCCACATAGTGCATGGACTTACTAAACTTATGCATTCCATCTCACCACAGGCGCGCTTACCCACACAGTTTTTGGATATGATTATTTTCTTTTTTAATATCAAATTGCATGTGCTAGGCAAGAATATTTTTAGTATATGGGTTTTAAGAGTTAATAGGCAATATTAACCATTTAATAATGTTTAACTCAATTGTAGTTTGAAATTAAAAACAGCAAAAGAAACATACAAATCAAACGATGATAACTGATTTCCGAAATGGTGATATTGGATGCACATTTAGAGATAAAATTGAACTACCAAGCTAATCATGGATCGAGATTATTTAATTCAGTGCACATATGACTATGTGAGATACTAGATAAGAATATGATACTTAAAAAGAAAAATATAAATTAGATCAAGATAAAAGTATGGATCACCACCAACAAAGTCTAGTAGACTAACACTTATAGTTGTTCGATTAAGAGACATAAATACATTTTTAGAAATAGTAGAATTTTATACCTTAATTTTTCCAAAAAAAACCCATAAACTACACTAGGTCTTTGCTTAAATTTAAAAAGTACAATTTTTTAATGGCTATTCGATTAGTTTGACCTATGTTACGAGAAAATTATTTTGTTTTTACATTGTAAAAATAATAATAAAATTAATTGCAATTTCAACAGCGTCAAAAATTTATGTTAGTTTATTACACAGAAGTATTTTCAAATCTCAAAAAATATACTTTAAGTTGCATTCATTGGATTATATACGATCAGCTATTTTGTTCATTGACTGGTATAACTAATTTTTAAAATAATATTATCAACATAATTCAAATTATAAAAATAAATTTAACAATTGTATGGAAAGGCTCTTGATTTATTTAGTATTTCAAATCCAAAAATACAAATCAAATACCAATCAAGATGTTGCCCGCGCGTGCGCGGGCCCCTTTGCTAGTTTTATATAAAGTGAAAATCTTAAACTAGCAATTAGAAAACAGTAGGTAAAGTTATTTTGCATGTTCTCAAGATATAAAGGTGTGCTCAAACCGAATAGGAAATAAAAGCATAAAGAGCACAACACAAAACATTAAACCATTAACTTTTAAGTCTAACTCCTTTTCTATGCATTGGCATTTTATATATGAATAAATAGCAGCAGTTTTATGGTAACCAATGCATGTAATGATCAGTAGGTTGCATTTTAAATAACATAGAAACATAAATATAAGTCTTTCTTCCTCTCTCATAATAGTTACAAGTAGTGGAACCAAATTTGATAAAACAACTATTAGATTGGTGCAATTTTGCAAACTTAGGAACATATAAAGGATTATTAAAACTATCATGTAAGATATTAGCATGTTTTCCTCTCTCAAAATAATTGCAAGAAACATCATACACATGATGGTTGTGGGTGGAATGGTTATTATTGCAAGCTAATTTCAGCCCACATAAGTACTTTTCAACATATAAAAGCTTCTCCTCCATGGTGTGAATAGGAGAATTCAAACATAAAGTAGGACTCTCATAAGTGAGAGTGTTGTCACAAGCAGCAAGTATATCATTTTTATCCTCACATAAAGTAATAACAGCTAAACATGGATGATTATCAATAAGCATAGGTCCATCATCTAGAGTACTATCATAAAACATGTCTAAACCATACTCCTCATCATCATCAAAATTATTATCAATAATGTTATCATTAGGCATAGGTTGATATTCCTCCTCATTATCAGAATCATAAGAACAAAGTTTATCATCAACAAAAAATTTAGTGTTACCTTCATCCATAGGTGGTGAAGGTGGAAGTTCCCTCTCTTCATTCTCTAGTTGTTCATCATTTTCATCATCCTTTTGCTCTTCATTGTCCTCCTCTTGGGGCTGCATGGGCATCCCCAAGCTTAGGCTTTTGTCATCTTCTTCCTGCAAAATATTAGAGCTTTCTTGGGCAGCTCTCTTCCTTGTGTCAACAACATAGATGTTTTCATTAAATTCAACTATGCAGAGATCAAGGATAGTGGTGTAACAGCCCAAAGTTTGAAAACCTAAAACCTGAGTAAATTTTTTGCTCTTGTGTTGCATTGCATCATGGCATCCATATTCATTTGTTAAACATCACACTAATGGGTTTTGCAACACTGAAAAACCCCAAATGCCAATTTGCTCTAACAAATTTCAAAACAATGAAGGCACTCAAAAGTTGCAAAACAAAATTTCTTGACATCTTATATTTGTCAAAGAAGTTCCAAGAGCTCAAAACAATATTTGCAATTGTCCTAAAATGTCAAAGGAGCAACATTTTTAATTTTGCAAAATGCCATCCCTAAACCCTATGAACAAAAGTGGTACCAAAATATTTTATTTTGAGGCACCAATTTTTGTGTAGCTTCTATTCAATATGGGGATGCCACCCAAATTTTCTCAAATTTTTATAAAATGTTTTGGTGCCTAAATTAAATCAGGAAAGGTTGCTGGTTTTAAATTTAAAAGGAGAAAGGACCTATCCGTGATTGCCACAAAAGCTCCAGGGGGTTATCGGTAAGAACGTCGTCTCTCTCCTTCCTCTGTAGCGACCGGGGCCGAGCCGCACCAGGTCGCTTGACGCCGCGCGCTGCCGCGTAATGCCGTGCCGGGGCTCCTCCTCCGCCTCCCCCTGCAGGAGAAGAGCTCCACGAGGCCTCTGCGACCCTATCCACTTGTTTCCCTCTCCCCGTTTTCTCCACGCCATGGCCGAGCCGCAGCTCGCGCTCGCCGTCAAATCCCCGCCGTTGTAGTCCACCTCGAGCATCGCCGTGAGGGGCAAAAGCTCCGCCGTGTCCCCCTCGCCGTCCCCGCCGAAGGAATCGAAGCGGGAGGCCCCGAAGCGCCGCCGCCGTCATCTTCTCCTCCGACCACCGCCGCGGCATCGCCGAGCTCCGCACCGCCGCGTTGGTCCATCTCTGGCCGCGCCGCCTGCTCCACGGTGCTGAGGGTGAGCACGACCACCTAGCTGGCCCTCCGTTCCTCCCCCTCGCTCTAATCGCGCCGTAGACTCGCCGTGCTGTCGCCGACGCACCGTAGCTCGCTGTAGCTCGACGTCGCTCAAGTTTTCTCCTCGCTCGGAATGAATCCGGACTGAACTCGGAATTCGGTCGATCGGAAAATTCCGGGTATCTAACAAGTTGATTCCGACAGGATCCAGTACCATTTTGCGTTTCCCGGATTCAACTCGGAACCAACTCGGAAAATTCCGAATAATTCGGAATTCCGGAGTAATTCCGAATTATTCAGTAACTAATAAAATTCCTGAATTATTTCTTTCAAATCTGGACAACTAGTTTAATTGTTGTTTTATATAATTTATCAAAAGGACATATCTAAAATGAAATTTAGAAAAGCAATAACTTTTTAGTTGATTGATCCAAAATTTGTAATTGAGGTATCAAAGTGTTCAGTAAGACAAACCCTAACATTTTACATTATATTCATGCATGTTGGAACTAATTAAATTCTGAACAATTTTGAAAACTTGCTAAATCTATAAGAAACTTTGAAAATGCTTATCGAATTCAATTCTTATCGGAAAAATGCAAACAGGGTACCAAAATTCTTAGAAAGTTAAGGCCTATCCAATGGTACCAGTGCCATGCCTCTTTGAAGCTTAGTTTGGTACTGTTTATGGAAGGTGAAAAATGCCTCCTTGTTTAGATTGTGAAGGTTTAATCCTAAATTTGCTAAAAACAAATATGGTACCCCTTTTAAATTGTTAAGTGGACCCTAAGGGTAATTTAAATGCATCAATATGACATATCATCATTTCTGTATGCATTGCACAATTGCCATGTGTTGATTGTTATTTTGCTTTCCGGTGTTGTTTGCTCTCCGGTAGATCACGAGTTCGGGGTTGAGCATCATTACTCCGACGAGCAGTTTGACTACTCGCTCAACAAGGCAAGCGTAATCCCCCCTCTGAGCATGTCTTATCCTATATTTCCGCAAATATTTTCTCCACTATAATATTGCATGCGGTTCCAAATGTCAATTTTATTGGATTAGAGTATCCTATAGTTGCATTAAGATTTCGATGCCGATACCTGTTTTCCCTCCTGTTATCCATAGGATTGTATTGTTGGCCGAGATACTTACTATGCTATGTTGATGCTTAGCCATGCTTAGTTAATTGCATAGCTATACGGTGGATGGTTTGTGTTGGAAACAGGTGATGAGATAAATGGTTGATGGTGGAGGAAATTGTGGTAACAGGTAATAAGATGCTAAAAGGTGGGGATGAGAGGCCACTGTGGTTGTGGTGCTTTGTCTCGTTCTCGCCGCCTAGGTGCGAGTTCTTTACCTCCCGAACCAAGACTGAGCGTGCAACCATGCGTGAGGCCTATGCATTCGCAGTGCAGGAACCCTCATAGACTAAATAACTCGGGCGGGGCCAGCCAGGGACCTCTAGTTCGGGCTTCCATTTGCGCGTGCGTGAGGATGGTGGTATGAACGTGATGAGGATTGTGGTGTTAGGAAAATAAGTGGCTGTGGGGCAGGGTGTTGCAGGCACTCGTGTCCTGCCGCCACTGATGATCCTGGGTTAGTCCTTAACGAGGGAGAAGTCGACACCGCTCCCACCCAGCCGGCTTTCCAAGGAAGAGAGCTAATTGTACAGGTAATGGGCCGGACGGTACGCGTGGCAAACATTGTACACCCCTGCAGGGTAAATCTTTTCAAAAAGCCGTGCCCACGGTTACGGACAACTTGGGAAAGGACGATAAGACCATAGAATAACTTTAACGGAATGATTAAAAGCTGGGTACTAGAGGTACCATTCAAGATTGCAAGGTGAGCTTCCTCGAGGGTGATTCGGGGAGGTGCCTTTGATGACAGGTACAATTGTTGATGATGAGTAGGGTGATGAAAGAAAGAGTTACTTCTTATCTCTTTTGAAAATATTCTGAATAGTCGATGCCTTTGAGTTATGTTTTCATAAATAAAATCAGCTTTATGCAAAACAGCCATATAACTTTGAAAGCCTCATCGAGCTAATGCTCTATATATAATCTTGCGAGTTCGTCGAACTCAACGTCGTTTGTTTTGTTTCAGAGGAGGACTTCACCGACCTCGAAGGTGGGTTCTTTGTGGACGTCGACGAGTAGTCTGGGGTTCCCAGGTGGCAGCTTGGGACATCCCGGAACAGCTGGCGCTGGATGGTTATTTGTAGGCCTCTTAGGCCATAATCTGATTCTTGTTGTTTAGAACAACCTAATTTGCTTCCGCATGTTGTAATGTTGGGTCTGTGACCTCTGGTTGTCATTTGCTATCTTTCTCTATTATAAGAGTTGAACTATATGATTTGTGTCGTAGAGTCTGTGATGTGCCAGTTGTTCCACAAGTCTTGATCTCTCTATTATGCTTTGATAGTTGAGCCTGTGTTAAGGCATCAATCGGGGTGTTGCGTTGCCGGTTATTCCGAGCAACGCCTGCCAAAGGTTTTGGCCGGGGATTGGTCAACCCGTAACCTCCGGTTGTATCGCTTAACCGGTGACACTCAGCATCACAGTATAGCAGTCGGGTCAGGGCGCCACAAGTTGGTATCAGAGCAGTACTGCCTGTAGGAAACCCTTCTACTGGTCGATGTTGAGTCTAGTGTTTGTGAAAATATTTTTAACCTAAAAATGAGTTGTGAAAACCATCTTAGGATTCTTTTTACTCCTTATCTGGTTACCCTCTAATCTCGGAGCAATCTTACCTCGATTTGAGTTAAAGGTTTTACTTCTCATCTGTTACTTCAAAATGATTAGAAACGGGGTTGGGCTCGACCTTTAGTGTTTTGTGTCCAGTTGCTCCCGCTGCGTTGCAAACTAAACTCATCCTCAGTATTGTTGGGTTTTAACCCAAGGACTTGAACATAAGGTCCCGGATTGTGCCAACTAGAGTGTGTGAATCACGTGGTTTCTTAACTATTTGAATCCCACGCTAGTAGTACATGATGCTGATCTTTGACCCAAGTCCCATCTTGTTGGTTCCTTGTTCGTTGTTGCACAAAGTATTATCGTCCCTAGTCTGAGTACTTGAGTACGCTAATGCTAATGTCTCAACCATACCGAGGTGGATACTAACTGCGTCCTTGTCAAATCTACAGAATGGCACAACGTCCTCCGCTCCATCAAATCGAAGCCACCCCAGGAAACCACTCGACACCCTTTGATCGGGAGGAATCCCATACATCTAAAGATTTGCCCGAGAAAGCTATAGACAAACGCAGGTGTTACACCTGTAAGGAACGCGGACATCCGTACCGGAAGTGCCCCCTTAAGTTCACCAGAAAGAGGGAACCACCACAAGGAAAGGCATGTAGTCAGTGCGGAAGGGGTGGACATCAGGCGAGTCAATGCCCCGGCAGTTGCCCGCACTGTTTCAACGCGCATCCACTTGGTGAGTGCCCAACCGCTAGCGCCACCTGCTACCTATGCGAAGGAAATGACCATTTTCCGGCTGATTGTTCTATGGAGTTCATAGTGGGGCAGTAAAGGATGCCCATGAGAAGATTGCTCAGCACGCCACCACGCGCCCCACTACTTCGACACTTGGGTCAAGCGGAGGTGGTTATCGTTCCTATGCTACCTGCTCCACCTAGACTCGCCTGCTACACCTGTGGCCAGACTGGTCACTACTCCAGGGAGTGCCCCCAGAAGGCACCTATCACGGGAACTCATGCACGAGCCCCTGCCACTCCAGCTGGCAAGGCTGGACCTATTGTGCGTCGTCGCCTGAACCACGTCTCTGCTGAAGAAGCTGAAGAAGATTCCGGCGTCCTTATGGGTGAGCTACGATTCAACAATAATCTTGCTACAGTTTTGTTTGACGCTGCTGCATCTCTCCTTTTTGGGGCATGGTTATCACAATTGAGTAATAACCGGTGCATCTGCAACATCTTGGGATTCTCCTGAGCATGTTAGTTACTCTGATCTGCTTCCAACCTCTGTCTGTCAGTGGACAGTAAAGTTTTATCGTGTGTTGGTATGTTCCGATGCAAGTTACTCTTGTGGTCCGTCAAGATTTTCCCCTTCGTCTTGTTTGGAGAAATAACTCTAGTACCTTGTCCACTTCTCGGACCAGGTTAAAG
The DNA here is from genome assembly GCA_947311845.1 of Poa pratensis. Lineage (NCBI taxonomy): Eukaryota > Viridiplantae > Streptophyta > Magnoliopsida > Poales > Poaceae > Poa > Poa pratensis. Next base: position 29,490,123 of record CAMZMU010000045.1, on the reverse strand, counting down.
TATTGTAATCTGCAGAAGAAGGGCCTTGTTCAGCTTCTGTTTTGCTCCACCTTAGAGTGTCACACTCTTTGATATCAGTGTATCGAGCTAAGTATCATGATCCTCTTGATGAAGTGATGCTCTTACACTTTGTTACTCTCCGATCTCCGAGTGACTTATTACTCCAGAGTGATGAGACGTGAGTAATAATGTAGCTATCGGATATTCTTAGCAGTTCTTACTGTGCGGAAATTCAGGGATATCCATTGCCCTCCTTAGCATGATTGGTTAGCAAATCAATAAGCTGAGCTTGACAGTGCTACCAAGTCAGTTGGCTCTGATGCACTCCCTCGGTCAAAGAGCTAGGTTTGTGCCGAACCTCCCAAGACCACCTCGTTGTGTCTTGAAAGGCATGATCCTCTCTTGAACTCAAGATCCACCGGTATGTCGTGATATCCTATAGGTCGATCGTGATATTCTGGAGGTCTTTCCAGAAGTATCGCCAGGTTGTCACCTGACCGTGATGTTGAGCTTATGAGTAAGCTGGTTCTCTGAACAACTCCCTTCTCCAAGAAAATCATGCTGGATGTCCTGAATTATTCGGTTGAGCTTAAACAACTTGGAGAGTTGAAAGACCAGAGCTCTATCCCGACATAGTTCATTTTCAATGGAATGTCTAGTCTATCCGTTTTGAAGCGAGGTGGTATCTCCTCTTTGGATATGCGAACCTCTAAATCTTTTGATTTGAATTGGGCTATCGTCAAATCAAACTCAGACCTACCTACCTGAATGTGTTAGTCTGACCAATACTAATGCCTCGTTCTGGTGAAATATGAGTCTACCGTCTTGGAGTATCTGGATAAGTTTGTGGTTGAGCCCAGCAACTACATTCTTATTATCTCCATGGTTGAGGAGATTTATATTGAATAGTGAGCGTTAGCATTGGAAATTTGTTAGAACTAGCTTTGTGTCGTCACAAGGTATGTGTTCTGAAGTTAGAAGTGACTTTCCCTGGTTCACGTGCTATTGCTGAAAGATGTCGCCGTGGATCTGAGCGAATTGTCTAGTTCCCTTGGAATCATTTCAACTTGATCATGCTTGTGTAGAATATTCTCGGAATGGTATGTTGTTACCTCCATTCCTTGAGAATTTCATCTATGCATCCAAGCCACTGATGGAATTGTTCCAGAAAGAGAAGAAGTCTGAGAACTCCTTCGTCTTCTTGGGTGTTTATCGTGTCTCGTTGCAAGTAAATCAGGTAGGGCAGCTGTCCTCTGACAAGTTGCTAATACTTGAGTTCCTCAATCTCTTCCCTCCTTTGGAGTTTTGACATTGTAGTCCAACTCTTGGGGTCCTAGCAATTGTAACCGTTGGTATGCTTTGCAAAGATTCCCTATTCCTATATGTGGAGTCTGAAATATCTCTACACCTAACTGGATCTAAATCTCAACCAGAAACGATAGTTGGTGATCCTCAAGAAGCTTGTTCCCGAGGTCTAGAAAAATCAAGAAGTGTTCCTGATTCTAACGTTCCCGGAGTTTCTAAAGTTCTCCCGGTCCATCTTCATGAACCTCCTCCTGTGATCCGAAATGCTCCTCCGTGAGGAAAGTTCTACTCAAGCCGACTAGTACAAGTTATCTCTTCATCTGTTGGAAGCCTGTTTCGACACTCTCCCTCAGAAATTTTGGGCCTTGTGCAAAGTTCATATTCTGAATCTTGAGAAACAGTTGTCTATTAACTGGAAACTCCTTATCAATCTCCCGTCCAACGATTGTGTCTACTAACTGTCAAATCGAGGGATGCTTGAAGTCTCATCCTAAGTGCTACTAGGAGGTACTCGGTCGTTGTATCCTTACAAAGACCCATCCTTCCGGAGAAGTTTCCTTCTTTCCTATGGTGTACGTCGATAGTGACCTCGGAGTGAAGAAGAGGAAGAAATCCATGATGCCTCGGTCAACGATCGTGTGGTACCGTCATAACCTTTCCCTCTTTCCTACTCTAAGAATCTCGGGACGAGATTCCTGTAAGGAGGGTAGAATTGTAACAGCCCAAAGTTTGAAAACCTAAAACCTAAGTAAAATTTTCGCTCTTGTGTTGCATTGCATCATGGCATCCATATTCATTTGTTAAACATCACACTAATGGGTTTTGCAACACTGAAAAACCCCAAATGCCAATTTGCTCTAACAAATTTCAAAACAATGAAGGCACTCAAAAGTTGCAAAACAAAATTTCTTGACATCTTATATTTGTCAAAGAAGTTCCAAGAGCTCAAAACAATATTTTGCAATTGTCCTAAAATGTCAAAGGAGCAACATTTTTAATTTTGCAAAATGTCATCCCTAAACCCTATGAACAAAAGTGGTACCAAACTATTTTATTTTGAGGCACCAATTTTTGTGTAGCTTCTATTCAATATGGGGATGCCACCCAAATTTTCTCAAATTTTTATAAAATGTTTTGGTGCCTAAATTAAATCAGGAAAGGTTGCTGGTTTTAAATTTAAAAGGAGAAAGGACCTATCCGTGATTGCCACAAAAGCTCCAGGGGTTATCGGTAAGAACGTCGTCTCTCTCCTTCCTCTGTAGCGACCGGGCGGCCGAGCCGCACCAGGTCGCTCGACGCCGCGGCGCTGCCGCGTAATGCCGCGCCGGGGGCCCCTCCTCCGCCTCCCCCTGCAGGAGAAGAGCTCCACGAGGCCTCTGCGACCCTATCCACTTGTTTCCCTCTCCCCGTTTTCTCCACGCCATGGCCGAGCCGCAGCTCGCGCTCGCCGTCAAATCCCCGCCATTGTAGTCCACCTCGAGCATCGCCGTGAGGGGCAAAAGCTCCGCCGTGTCCCCCTCGCCGTCCCCGCCGAAGGAATCGAAGCGGGAGGCCCCGAAGCACCGCCGCCGTCATCTTCTCCTCCGACCACCGCCGCGGCATCGCCGAGCTCCGCACCGCCGCGTTGGTCCATCTCCGGCCGTGCCGCCTGCTCCACGGTGCTGAGGGTGAGCACGACCACCTAGCTGGCCCTCCGTTCCTCCCCCTCGCTCTAATCGCGCCGTAGACTCGCCGTGCTGTCGCCGACGCACCGTAGCTCGCTGTAGCTCGACGTCGCTCAAGTTTTCTCCTCGCTCGGAATGAATCCGGACTGAACTCGGAATTCCGGTCGATCGGAAAATTCCGGGTATCTAACAAGTTGATTCCGACAGGATCCAGTACCATTTTGCGTTTCCCGGATTCAACTCGGAAAATTCCGAATAATTCGGAATTCCGGAGTAATTCCGAATTATTCAGTAACTAATAAAATTCCTGAATTATTTCTTTCAAATCTGGACAACTAGTTTAATTGTTGTTTTATATAATTTATCAAAAGGACATATCTAAAATGAAATTTAGAAAAGCAATAACTTTTTAGTTGATTGATCCAAAATTTGTAATTGAGGTATCAAAGTGTTCAGTAAGACAAACCCTATCATTTTACATTATATTCATGCATGTTGGAACTAATTAAATTCTGAACAATTTTGAAAACTTGCTAAATCTATAAGAAACTTTGAAAATGCTTATCGAATTCAATTCTTATCGGAAAAATGCAAACAGGGTACCAAAATTCTTAGAAAGTTAAGGCCTATCCAATGGTACCAGTGCCATGCCTCTTTGAAGCTTAGTTTGGTACTGTTTATGGAAGGTTAAAAATGCCTCCTTGTTTAGATTGTGAAGGTTTAATCCTAAATTTGCTAAAAACAAATATGGTACCCCTTTTAAATTGTTAAGTGGACCCTAAGGGTAATTTAAATGCATCAATATGACATATCATCATTTCTGTATGCATTGCACAATTGCCATGTGTTGATTGTTATTTTTGCTTTCCGGTGTTGTTTGCTCTCGGTAGATCACGAGTTCGGGGTTGAGCATCATTACTCCGACGAGCAGTTTGACTACTCCGCTCAACAAGGCAAGCGTAATCCCCCCTCTGAGCATGTCTTATCCTATATTTCCGCAAATATTTTCTCCACTATAATATTGCATGCGGTTCCAAATGTCAATTTTATTGGATTAGAGTATCCTATAGTTGCATTAAGATTCCAATGCCGATACCTGTTTTCCCTCCTGTTATCCATAGGATTGTATTGTTGGCCGAAATACTTGATGATCGAAAGAATGCGGTAGACTAAGTGCTCAAGTTGCATTCGTATTGTGTTAGCACAAAACCAGTCGATAAGAAAATACTTATAAGCTCAATTGGTAGTTGATAAAGCCTACCCAAAAAAACATGAACTCGGATGTAATCACGTAAGAAAACAAATTGATCAGTGAGTTTGGAAATGTTTGAACAGCTCTCATGGGATCATAAATTAATGTACGTGCAAGTGCCATCTTTTGACACAAAGCGGTTTCTGTAGTACTCGCGGCACACGAAATGGTACCTATATGATGCAAACAATATTTGACACACATTTATCTCCGAATCAACATTGACGAAATGATGCACATGAAAAACAACTATTGTGCCCAGTGAAAATCTAGCAGAAAAAACACGTACAACGGCTTTTAGTCAAATGATGCCCAAAATTTATAGAACTACAATCTTGACAACACTTCCTTTGATAGTGGTATTGGAGATTTATTATTATCTAATATAAAAAGGTGTGTGCTAGGTGTGACACGGGCAGGCTCCCACCCGACCGGTTGCCTGATCTTAGTTAGACGTGTGCAAACTGTCCAACTTTTACATCATGAAGATCCACCTGTAACATTCTTTGTGTGTACAATGTGCACCATCATTTTCATATTTTTCACGCTATGTAAAAAAGTTGCAACATTCTGAATACATCCATAAAAAAGAATCAAGGTTTACAACAAATCTCTCTCTCTCTCTCTCTCTCTCTCTCTCTCTCTCTCTTGAAAATAAAATAAGGAGAAACCCACTAATCCAGAAAGACATATGAAACAACATGAAGAACACATTTGCAAGATGAGTAAAACAACTCCTTACTACACACTCGATTAAAATCATTACAACATATCATCTAATTGTAACCAACTGACAATATACGGTAGCATGTTGAAACAACCCACACAACATAAAAAACTCAAATCCATTAACCTCTCACAGGTAACATCTGAAAGACGGCTCGGGGAACAAATCCAGCTCGTTGGAGCCTCATCGGATCGAGATCAGGCAACCCAAGATCAATTCGCGTAGTCCTAACATATATTGAAGCTCGGTGGCATGAACTTCATCTCCAATGCAAGGTATCCATGGCGCACACAGAAGGCAATCGTGAAGGATGCACTACAGTAGGTGAGGTATTATGAGAGGCTCATACGGGAGGAACACTTAGGAGGAGTAGAGATTTTTTTTGAAGAGGAGAGCAACCGATATTTTTATAATCCGAAGTTTGGATGGAATCTTTTTCTAAGAAAGTTAATGTGCCATGTGACGAGGGGTAGACTCATCAAGACCCATAGTCGAGGTCCCTAGGTTATGAATATGGGGGAGAGAACGTGGTAGAGCTGGAAGTATCGTCGGCTGACAAGCAGGGCAAAGATTTTACCCAGGTTCAGGGCCCTCGTGTGGAGGTAACACCCCTACGTCCTGCCTGTCTGTTATTGCTTTGTGAATATGATGGTTACAAGGTCCCGGCGAGATGTCGATCTCGCTAGGGTTTGTGGCTCTGAAAGTACGTGGTCTGGTTCGATGGCCCTCCCAGTCCTTAAATAATAGGCTGGGTCTCGGGTGTTCGTAACCGACTCGATTTACAAGTAAGGAAACTCTAAACCGACTATTGTTTCGCCAAACTTGGAGGATACTCCATCTTCGTGGGCCTCCCTTCATGGGCTTCATGTAGGCTCTGATAGTTGGGCCTAGTCGATACGTGCACCAGGTACCCTCATGGTAGGGTACCCGATAGGCATACCCATGTCAGTAGCCCCCGAGTACTTGTCTGATTCGAAGAGTCGGGCATGGACTCATACATCATGCACGTTACATTTTTTGCATCTGTATTTAGAATTCTTATGAAATAGCACATGTTGGCTATGTCGAGTGTTTCATCGACTATGAGTTTTTGCTTATGATAGTCAAGGGATATTAGCTTAGCAGGCCCGGCACACACGACGGATCGGGGCCAGTTAACTACCATTTGTGGCAAAACCATACTAGCTTTCAATCAAACTCGAGTCCCCGGACTCGAATCTGGAACAAACTGGACAGACTCGAAACGGCCGTTGAGGTCTTACGGAATCGAACTGCAGTATAATTTTGAATCAACCCAACGCGTCCGTCGGGGATAATTCATCATGTCTGCTGACACGGAAATTTAAGGATAACGCTGCTGGAGCGGTCCTTAGCCCAGCTCGACTGATCGGTGGGTCTTACCTTTGCACTATGCATGCAGCATCCAAGGATCGTCGGATCAACTCGGGAATATTTTGAGTGTGATTTTGCTTATGAACTTAGTCGAATGTTTCGTCGACTGACACTTTTGCCATTATTCTATCGGGTGCGCGACAGCGCTCCCGATGGGAGTAGCCCCCGAGATTGTGCTTTATTGCTTGCAATGGAGGATAATCTCAAAATCTTTTACCCTGCACATTTTAGTCAAAGAAATTTTTTGATACGCTCCCGATGGGAGTATGATGCTGCAGTCGAAAATTTCGACTGGCTCTATGACTTTGCTAAAAACCAACCGAGACTTATGCGAGAGACCACCCGAAGATATCATCGAGTGACTTTTATGCCAGTTGTGAAAGAGAAACAACGTCAGCAATGACGCATTTTGCGACTGCATCTCTGACAAGCGGTGGCGTGCTTGGAGAGGCTTTGATAAGACGTGACCCTGTTTTGTGGGCCCGTTTTTGCAGAGCTGACCAGGGATGACGCCGCGTGGACTTGATTTGACCGTTCTGGCGCGATTTTCACGGGGCGTGATGATGGTTTCCTGGATTCTCGTGCGTAGTGGGCGGAGTGGCCGGCGACGGTTGCTCTCCGTGGCCGCCACGTGTATGGCCAGATTTCGCGCGGAGCGTATGCTTTGTTTTGACGGTTGCGATCGTTTTGCGATCTGTGGTAAATAGGGAGACGGCGCTGGCAATTTTTTACTTGCCATTTGCCTCTGCGCCGCCCCTCGTCTCATCTTCCTCCTCGCGCCCACCTCCATTGCTCTGCGCCCAAGCTCTCTTCTCCACCCTCATCCATCGTTGCAATGGCGAAAGGTGGAGGCTCCAAGCGTGGTGCCGCCGCTGCCGCGACCGATGCGGCCAAGGGCAAGAAGACCGTGGCGGGTACATCTGCGTCCGCCGCGCTGAAGAAGGGCAGCGGGGACTGGGCGAAGTCCACCATCAAGGACGCCCATTTGGTCAAGTTCCGCGAGCAGGGGTATCTGCCACCCGCGGAGCAGCTCGCCGTCCGCGCGCCGTCGCCCAAGGAGGTACTCCCCGAACCACGCGCCAACGAGCGTGTTTGTTTTGCGGAGTTTTTGCCTAGGGGCTTTTCGCTTCCCCTCCACGACTTCGTTCGTGGTCTTCTTTTTGCCTACGGGGTGCAGATCCATGATCTCACCCCAAATGGCATTATGCATATCGCGTGTTTCATCACGCTGTGCGAGTGCTTCCTCGGCGTCGCACCCAGCTGGGCGCTGTGGAAAGCCATCTTCATGGTACGGCCGAACAGAGGAGGTGGTCGCACCTACCCCGTTGGCGGCTGTGGAATCCAGGTGCGCAGCGACACCCGCTACTTCCGCCTGAAGACCGTCGACTCCGCCAAGGCTGGAGGAAGGGGTGGTTTTATGCGACTGTCGAGCAGGATGCAGCCGCCCCTTTCTCGACTGCTGCTTTCACCAGGACCAAGGCGTGGGATCACCAACTCTCAGCCGAAGAAATGGAGGAGGCAAGCCCTTTGCTGGCTCGGATCGGAGGCATGCTGGACAAGGTCACAGGCATCCATTTGATCGCCACCTTTGTGAAGAGGCGGGTGTGGCCCATCCGTGCCCGAGCGCACCCCATGTGGGAGTATGAAGGCGCGGGTGACATCACCCGAATGAACCCAGAGGAGCTTCAAGGAGTGAGCTGCTGACGCATGTGCGGCACATCACCAACTGACGACAGCGACACTTGCAACGTCGACTGCCCTGTTGACCATATGGGGAGAAACCCTTTGCTTGAGGTATGTATGTGTTATAGCCTGCTTGCAATGAAGAGTTTGCCACTCGTATGTTCTGCGATATGCGATTTTTGATTCTGACTTTGCAATTTGTGATGTATGCTATGCAGGGTCACTCGACTGCTGCCTCCCTTCCTCCTCTGCCTGAAAATGGCGAGACTGAAGAAACCAGGCACAGGTGGTGGACCCGAAAGGGGATCAGTCGCCCATCCCTTCTGCCACCACTTCACATGTGGAGGAGGTCGAGGAGGAAGCAGCAGAAGAGGTCCAATCTGAAGACAAGGCCACCTCTGACCAAGAAGTCGATACCGCGCCACCGAAGCGGCGTCGACTGGCCAAGAAGGCGCCTTCTGCTGTGAGTTCACCCGCGAGGGGCAGGGCTTGGAGGATGACGAGGAATCAGGCTCACCACCTGTTTTCCAAGCCGCTCCTTTGCGTGCGTGCTCAACAAGCTCAACTCTTCCTCTTCAGTCGAGTGGTACCCCAGCCTTTGGGGACCAATTTTTGGCGACTCCGAAGATGAGGAGATGAGGAGCACAGGTATGTGTTTTTGAGTATGATATGAGAATTTTGTGCTGTCACATATTTGTGCTGACCGTCTTTTTGCTTTGTTGTGTTGCCACAGCGCTGAAAACAATCAGCCTGGGACTCCTCCAGTCGAGAATGTTCCAACCCTGGAGCACTCGAATTCTGCACCGACTGGAAACGAGGCTGCCCAGCCAATGGCCACTGATGCTGTCGTTGAGACAGCCAAGGCGGCAACTCCAGATGTCGGGACATCAGTCGCGGCTCCTGAGCCGTGGATGAACCACGTAAGTAGCTTTTTGCTTGACCCGTTTAGTTGTAGGTCTGTGAGAGTTTGAATTTTTGCTGAATTCGTGTGCTTGCAGCCCTTCTACCACACCTTGGCAGATTCTGCCAAGGCTTATGTCCAGGTGGAGCAGGAGAGGGACACCATGCGCGCCGAGCTAGAGCGGCTCAGTCGTGAGTTCTCCTTTTGCTTTTGTTTTGCTGAATTTCTTTTTGCAATGCTTGATTTTGTCGAGTATTGAATGCACGTGATTTTGCTGGGCCAGGCGAGAAGAAGGAGCTGGAAGACGCACTCGCCGCGCAGCGCGAAGAGTCGAAGAAAGAGCTGGCTGCCGCCACCAACTCAGCCGCTGCACGCGAGCGAGGATATGCTGACCAGCTCGCGGCACTCGCGCAGGCCATGGGAGGTGAGTAATCTTTTCTCCTTTTGATATGATGATATAACTGTCGAGTGTCATGAAATGACTTTTGCCTTTTTGAATTGTGCAGAAGCTGTTGGCGCACCGGCCTCTGCGGACGTGGCGAGTGACGATCTTTCGCTGGAACAGGCTGTGGGCGGCTTAGGCGCCTATGCAACCAGGCGAAAGAGCACTCGCCAAATCGACGAGCACACTTGGCGCTGTATACAAGGTGGTGTTCCCGACTGGCGTAGTGCCGTCGACGGCGGACGACTTCGCCGACGTGTTTGGCCCCGGGACGTCCACCATGGCGGGTTTCGCTCGCGCCAACACGGTACGCGGATCCGAGTCCACCATCAAGCTTCTTATGGGACATGGGATAGATTGCGACTACGAGGCAGCACTGTCTGCGTTCCCTCGGAAGCCAGATGGGAAGCCCATTTCTCTGAAGGGGGTGAGCGGAGCCGCCGCGCGACTGGCCGAGGTTTTTATGAACACCATGGAGCGCCGGGCACTCGAGACTGCCAATCGTCTGCTTAGGAAATCGAATCTTAGGTTTAGGGTAGCTGTACCCTTTTGTTTTTTATGCCTTGTAATGATACCTTCTGAACTGCGCGAGTCTGCGCTTTGTTTGTGCTACCTTGTTTATGCAAACAGTCTTTTGCTAATGTCTTTCACTCGAAGAGTTGTATGCTTATGACATGAGTTTTAGCTTCTGACACAAACTTTGTGTTTGTGATTATGCTCTTTGAACAGTCACGAGAACCTGCTACTGCGACTAGTTCCTCGCAGGCTCCAATCACCACCCGATCCCAGGGTCAGGTGGTAAATGATGCCAAGGTGATGGAGTTATGAAGGCCAAATTTGTGAGAATGGAGCAAGATCTGAAGGACGCCCAGGCTGAGCTGAATCGATTGAGGGCGAGACCCGCGTTGGCCACCCAACGCGAGGAATATGTGCTCGGGGAGATGGATCTTGTGAACAGGCAACTCGAGTGTAAGTTCGAGTCTTGCTCTGTTTACAAGCTTTTTGCGTAGCTATTGTCCTTTTGATCTGACTGGTGCGCCCGTGTTTGTAGGCTTTGTCGACAACTTCCAGGCTGAAAAGATTCGCGTGGAAGGGCGTCTGGATAGCGTGGTTGACGACCCTACGACTGGGCGTCAACACTTTTGGCTTGATAGGTACCATGCCCGCATACTCGCCACCCTGAAGGATCGCGTCTGGCGAAGTGCTGAACTGCTGGAGTTATGCCGGGCAGCGTTTATTCGCCTGAACGAGACTCTTTTTCCTGCGGGGCCACAACCACAAGGGATTCGTGCTTTGTTGAACATCTTCCGTCAAACAAATCCCATTCGAGAGTTGCTGTCTCAGAGACTTGTGATTGGAGCCAACGCTGCAATGGCGTATATGCGTAGTCGAAAACCAAGGTTGGTGTTGCGGACACCTGCAGCCGGAGAGGTTCTCGAACAAAAGACCTGGATGACACGATCCAAGCTGCGGAGACACTAATCGAGTGCACTCGCGAACAGCTTTGCGGTCCCGAGCTGCCCGTAAAGGACGAGCCTGAGGATTAGAATAGTTTGCGAGTGCAATTTTTGTATAGGGGGCAGCCCCCGAGTGTAATTTTTGACTCTTTGTATATTGTATAGTTTGTATACTTTGATTTTTTGTCGAGCCCCCGAGTCAGTCGAGCGGGGTTTGTGAAATATGTGTTGGTTGTGAACCAATGACTGTGCAGCCCCCGAGTATTCGAGTGCGGCTGCAGAGTTTTTGTGTTCTTTGTTTGGATCCTTGTTACGCAGCCCCCGAGCATTCGGGTGCGGCTAAGGCATTGTGTTTCTGCAAGAGCGAGAGCTCATTTGATCGATAACACAGCCCCCGAGGGTTTCGGGTGCGGTTAAGGTATGAATTATGCGGGTAGTACCACAAAGAAGTCGAAGGAACATTGATTTTATTCCTCTTTTGAATGTTAGGCTGCAGGCCGCCTCATTAAAAACCTTCCAGTCCCCTTAGGTACCCTGGTAAGGAAAAGAGCGCGTCTGAAACCTGCAGCCATCCGACATATAGCCTATTACATTGTATGACTGTGAGCACTTTATGCGTAGAAACGGCGCAGATGCGCAACGTTCCAAGGATTATGAGAGAGTTCGCCTGTCTTCGCGTGCTTCAGTCGATATGCGCCTCCACCAAGGACCTCCGTGATGATGAAGGGACCTCCCATGGGGAAGCGAGCTTGTGCACCTTCTTTTGCTTCAGTCGAAGAACCAGGTCGCCAACGACGAAGGACCTGGTGCGCAGTCGACGGCTGTGGTAGTTGCGAAGGTCCTGCTGGTAAACAGCTGTGCGGGCCAAGGCCGTGTCGCGCGCCTCATCGAGCAAGTCGACTGCGTCTTCGAGTGCTTCTTCCGCGTCTTCTTCATTGTATGCTTCAACTCGTGGCGCATTGAACCTTACATCTGATGGCAGAATTGCCTCTGCACCATAGACCATGAAGAATGGGGTGAACTGCGTAGAAGTGTTGGGAGTTGTGCGTAGGCTCCATAGCACAGATGGTAGTTCTTCGACCCAAGCACCCGCAGCTCTTTTGAGTGGCACCAGGAGGCGCTTCTTGATCCCACTCGTCACAAGTCCATTGGCCTTTTCGACTTGGCCATTGGATTGTGGATGCGCCACGGATGCGTAGTTGAGCGTAATGTCCTGCTCTTTGCAGAAGGTTTTGAACTCCTCAGCCGTGAAGTTTGTGCCGTTATCAGTGATGATACTGTTTGGGACACCGAAGCGGTAGATGATGCTCTTTATGAAGTTGACTGCCGTAGTAGCAGTCGAATTTGTGATGGGGACCGCCTCGATCCACTTTGTGAACTTGTCGACTGCCACCAGTAGGTGAGTATGCCCGCCATGCGATGATTTTTTGAGTGGCCCAACCATATCGAGCCCCCATTGGGCGAAAGGCCAGGCCAGCGGTATAGTCTTCAACGCCGATGCGGGTGCGTGCGGCCTTGTTGCGAATTTCTGGCAGCCGACGCACCTTTTGACTATGTCCTCCGCGTCTTTGAGTGCTGTAGGCCAGTAAAACCCTGCGCGAAAGGCTTTGGCTACGAGTGATCGACTGCTGGCGTGATGCCCACAGGTACCTGCATGAATATCTCGAAGTATGGCTTGGCCATCTTCGAATGCGATGCATCTTTGGAACATACCTGATATGCTGCGCTTGTATAACTCGCCGTTGATAACGGTGTATGCTTTTGATCTTCGAGTCACGCGTCGGGACTCGGTTATGTCATCTGGTAGCTCGCCGCGGAGTATGTAAGCCAGAAAAGGTTGAGTCCAAGTTGGCTCAATGAGGAGTACCTCGACTGGGGGGTCCTCTGTGCTAGGCGCTTTGCTTTTGGCTGGCGTAGTCGACGGAGGAGGCTCTCGTTTCTCCTTGATAGATCTGTGTTCGATGCGCTCGAGGAAGACACCAGGTGGAATTTGTGCGCCAGTTGAGCCAAGATTGGCTAGCATGTCTGCTTCTTCGTTACTTTCCCTTCCTATGTGCCTCAACTCACAGCCCTCGAAGCTGCCCTCCAGTGTGTTGTACAGGTCGCGATAAGCGATCATGTTGTCCGCGATTGCGTCGCAGGCCTTCATTGTTTGCTGCACCACGAGATTGGAGTCGCCGTAGATCATCAATCGAGTGCACCCAAGTGCTTTTGCCATCCGCATGCCATGGATCAGAGCCTCGTATTCAGCCTCGTTATTGGAGGGTAGTTTGAATCCCATCTGCAAAACATAACGTAGCTTGTCCCCTTTTGGTGATATGAGGATGACGCCTGCGCCTGCGCCTTCGTGTTTCTTGGACCCATCGAAGTACATGGTCCAGGAATTGGACACGTCTGGTGCTCCAGGTAATTGGGCCTCTATCCACTCGGTTGTGAAGTCGGGTAGGACTTGTGCTTTGATAGCCTTCGGGTGCTCGTACTTGATGTCTCTTGGAGCCAGCTCGATGAGCCATTTTGCGACTCGACCCGTTGCATTGGGGTTTGTGAGGATATCACCGATTGCTGAGTTACTTACCACGGTGATCGGGTGCTCGGTGAAGTAGTGTGTCAACTTCCTTGAGGACATGAATACAGCGTATGCCAGCTTTTGATAGTGCGGGTACCGCTGTTTTGATATGGAGAGAACCTCGCTCAGGTAGTAGACTGGACGTTGTATGCTTTGGATGTGCCCCTCCTCCATGCGTTCGACTACCAGTACGGTGCTCACCACCCTGTTTGTAGCCGAGACATACAGGTAGAGTGGTTCCCGTTCCTTAGGTGCGACGAGGATCGGAGGGCTTGTGAGGATCCGCTTGAGATCTGTGAAGGCTGCTTCAGCTTCTGGCGTCCACTCGAACTTGTCCGCCTTCTTCATCAGTCGATAGAATGGTAGAGCCTTTTCACCCAGTTTGCTGATGAATCGACTGAGCGCTGCTACTCGTCCTGCTAGTTTCTGCACATCGTGAAGCTTTGAAGGCCTTTGCATTGTGAGGATGGCCTGTATTTTCTCCGGGTCTGCTTCGATTCCACGGGCAGAGACTAGGTACCCTAGGAGCTGCCCGGCTGGAACGCCGAACGTGCACTTCTTAGGATTGAGCTTGATATGGAAGCGTTTGAGGTTTGCGAACGTCTCCCTCAAATCGTCGAGTAGTGTGTGTTCTTCCCTTGTGGTAATGACAATGTCATCCACGTAGACCTGGACGTTGCGTCCGATTTGCTTTTTGAGGCAGTCCTGCATCATGCGCTGGTATGTTGCACCCGCGTTTTTGAGCCCAAAGGGCATAGTTGTGTAGCAGTAGACCCCGAGTGGGGTTATGAACGCCGTTTTTTCTTCGTCTTCTTGCTTCATCCTTATCTGGTGATAACCTGAGTAAGCATCCAGAAAGGAGAGTCGTGCGCATCCGGCGGTGGAGTCGACGATCTGGTCGATTCGGGGTAGCGGGAAGTGATCCTTTGGACAGCACTTGTTCAGCGCTGTGAAGTCCACGCACATCCGAAGGATGTCTGTATGCTTCTTCTCTACGAGTACGGGGTTGGCCACCCATTGTGATTTCTTGATTTCCCTAATGAATCCTGCTGCGAGTAACCGGTCGACTTCAGATTCGACTGCGGTTCGCTTTGGGCCGGAGATTCGACGCATCGTTTGCTTGACTGGCTTTGCATCTGGAAACAATTGGAGAGAGTGCTCGGCGAATTCCCTGGGAATACCTGGCATGTCGGCTGGACACCACGCAAATATTTCCCAGTTCTCACGGAGGAATTCGACGAGCGCGCCTTCCTATGCGATAGGCAGGCTCGAAGATATGTTGACTGTCTTGGACGGATCGGTCGGGTGCACCTGATGCGACCTTGTGTCATTTGTAGCATTGAAGGATCTGTCGACTGCCAACTTCTTATGCTCCGGAAGGAGTGTGCGGTCGTTGGAAATCGCCAGTCGGCGAGTGATTCTTCCACCCCGAACATCTCGGAGATTTTGCTGAACTCGCGGTCGCAAGCATCGGACCTTTGAAAGTTTCCACGGACAGTGATGACTCCCTTTGGTCCTGGCATCTTCAGCGTGAGGTACGCGTAGTGTGGCACCGCCATGAATCGAGCAAACGTCGGGCGACCAAGAATAGCATGGTATTGTGATTTCCAGTCGACGACCTCGAACTCAATCGACTCTGTCCTGAAGTGGCTTTTGTCCCCGAACGTAACGTCGAGTTGTATGGTGCCTTCTGGGCTAATTGCTTTGCCAGGAACGATACCGTGGAAGGTATTTGAAGATTTTGGGAGGTTTTCGACTGACCTGTTCATTTTGCGGAGCGTGTCCGCGAAGATGATGTTTATGCCGCTGCCTCCATCCATGAAGACCTTGGTCATGGCGTAGCCTCCTATTTGCGCGTCGAGTACCAGAGCCGCGTGCCCTGGTCGAACTACAGCTGGGGGATGATCCTCTCGACTGAAGCTTATGATGGTTTCCGATCCCTTCAGAAATTCGGGCATGGCAGGAGGTGCCATGACAGCCATGTTCACCTGTCGAGTGATTAGCTTTTGCTGCCTGTTGGAGGGGCGACCCTTTTGTATCATGTACATCTGCCCGTGGGGCTGTGGATATTGATCATCTTCCGCCCGTAGTACGGGTTGTATGGCACCTGCGAGGTTTGCGCCTGGAGCAGGCTGTGGTGGTGGTTGCGGTGGCGGCTGTGGCGCCATGAGAGCGGGCACAGCGTTCGGCTGTGGTGCGGGTGCAGGCGTGGGCTGAGCAGGTGCTGGGCCGTACCTTTTGAGTCGTATCATGTAGTCAGTCGCCATTTGGTCGAATTCCCTGCAGTTCCTTAGGGTGTGATTGGAGCGTAGTTTTCCGTCGTCCCCCTTGAAGAGGTGGAATCTGCACCAGTCGTCCATCTTTTCCTCGAATGACCGCTCGGGTTTTGCGTCGCTGCGTTTGCGCCATTCTTGCCTTTTGTAGCTGTCGCTCCGCTGCTCGCGATCTCGACTGTCCCGTCGATCATCCGAGCGTCGATTGCTTCTATCTTGGTCTCCCGGGTTGTGTGTATCCAGCCGCCATGAACTCGGGTCTGTTATCGTCGTAAGGACGTTTGGAACGTTTGCGCCTGCGATCTTCTCTGTATGAATCTCTGCGGCCTCGACTGCCGCTTTCGTAGTTGTCGCGTGGTGGGGAAGCACGGGATCTGCGTACAGAATCCTCTCCATCTGCCCACTCAGTCGCAACTTTGATGAGGTCAGCCAGGGAGGTTGGCTTTTCACGACCAGTGCCTCTTTGAAGTCCTTCCTGGCGAGACCTTGTATGAAGGCATCCATGGCCCTGTCTTCTGACACTTTGCCAACCGAATTGCGTATTTCGGTCCACCGCCGTATGTATGATCTCAACGACTCGTCTGATCGTTGAGTGCATGCCCTTAATTCTTCGAATGTCTTCGGGCGCTCACATAGAGGCTCGAAGTTTTTGATGAAGTCTCTGCGGAAATCGTCCCACGAGTCGTATGATGATGGAGGGAGCGCCTTGAGCCAGTCGCGGGCAGTTCCTTCGAGCATGAGTCGTATGTACTGCATCGCCGTGGTGTTCGTGCCACGCTGGCATGCCACGGCGAGTCTGTAATCTTCTAGCCACCCGGAAGGTTCTTGGCGACCGTTGTACTTGGGTTGTTCGCCTGTCAACTTGAACCTTTGGGCATCCGCGTCTCACGGATGCGTCGAGTGAAGCACAATGCTCCGCATGGCTCTGGTTCACGATCAGAGTATGAATCGCTGCTATAGGATCTTCGAGATCTGCTTCTGCTGGACCTGTGCCGGCGCGTGCTTCTCCTTCCTTCATCCGAGTGGTGGCTGCGACCACTGCGATGATGTGCTGCGTGTCGTGAGTCGACTATGTCGCGATCGCGATTCCTTGCTGGAGTTTTGTCTTCTGGCTGTATAGCCTGTGCCGCTAGAGCTAGCGATTTGAGTTGTTGGCGATGCAGGGCTGCGTTAGGGTCATTCGCCGGAGGTTGCATTGCCTTGAGGTAAGCACCTACGGAGAATAATGCACCCGCAGCAGTTTTGGGCACTGGGATTCCGTTAGCGTCCTCTGTCATGAACGACAGGTTACGGGTGATTGCTACCCTTTCATGTTCTGGAAGGCTTGCCAACCGCGACCTAGGTCGTGGGGTTGGTTGCATTGTGGACCCGAGGGATTGCTCCCTTCTTCGGGCACTCGAGAGGCTGGCTTGCCTTTTGCGCTCTTCGAGCGTCGCTCGGTAGTTTTGCAGTCGAATTGACTCCTGCCAGTTGAAGTACTGGAAGGTCAACATCTCCTCTGGGGTGGAATTTGGTGGCATCATTGTGCACTCCTTTATGACTTTATCTGCTTTTGCTGCCATCTCCTCCGTGATTGTCAAGGTTGTGACCCCATCCGGCATGGTTACCGTGCATGGGAATTGTGCAGGCCTGCGAGCGGCTGCGTCTGCGGATGATTCTGCGGAGAAGGCCACGTAGACCTGATGGGGCGTGACCCGTGGACAGGTGTATGTGCTGTCGATTCCAGTCATGGACTCGACGTCGCCGTCGAGGCTCATGTCAGAGCCAGTATGTTCATCGAGTAGATCTTCGAGGCGAATCTCGTTGTCGATGTGCTCATCGCCTATGCTCATCTCGGTGTTGGCGAAGCCATTATGGATTTCTGAGTCGAGGTTGGTGTTGGTGAAGATCTCCGAGTCGACGTTGCTGTCGTTATGAATCGCGGGCTCGTAGAAGTCATCGAGGGAGATCCCGCAGTCGAAACTCTCGTCGAGTGGTAGGTTGAAGTCGACGTTGCTTGTGCGGTATGCTGATTCTGCCTCCTCGCCTTGGAGTTCCGTCATCATGAACCTGTCGATCTCGCCGGTCGACATGGTTGTTGCGGGCGAGCAGGCTTCAGGAATCGACGACGGGGCGAGCGCAGTCGACGGAGCCTCGAGTGCGCCCAGCGCCAGTTGTTGCGGATCTGTCGAGTCCTGCGTGCCAAGATTGTTTACGAAAAAATTGAATGCTCCAACAGTCAAACTCAAACCTGATTCAAGGCCGGAAAACGCCTCCTGAAGCTCCGGCGAGTGCGGATTGAAATTCATTGGAAGAGCAGATGCGCTTTTTGCAGGTGAAGCGGGCAGGCTGCCGCTTTTCGAGTGGATCGGCGAGTCGCCGTGTGTCGCCTGGATCGGCGAGTTGCTGTTTGCTGACATGGCCGGCGAGTTGCCGTTTGCAGATGAGATCGGCGAGTTGCCGTTTGCTGGTGTGATCGGCGATTTGCCGTTTGCTGTTGGGACCGGCGAAACTTCGAGTCCAGCGCTATTCTTTCCCACAGACGGCGCCACTTGACGAGGGGTAGACTCATCAAGACCCATGGTTAAGGTCCCTAGGTTATGAATATGGGGGAGAGAACGTGGTAGAGCTGGAAGTATCGTCGGCTGACAAGCAGGGCAAAGATTTTACCCAGGTTCAGGGCCCTCGTGTGGAGGTAACACCCCTACGTCCTGCCTGTCTGTTATTGCTTTGTGAATATGATGGTTACAAGGGTCCCGGCGAGATGTCGATCTCGCTAGGGTTTTGGTGGCTCTGAAAGTACGTGGTCTGGTTCGATGGCCCTCCCAGTCCTTAAATAATAGGCTGGGTCTCGGGTGTTCGTAACCGACTCGATTTACAAGTAAGGAAACTCTAAACCGACTATTGTTTCGCCAAACTTGGAGGATACTCCATCTTCGTGGGCCTCCCTTCATGGGCTTCATGTAGGCTCTGATAGTTGGGCCTAGTCGATACGTGCACCAGGTACCCTCATGGTAGGGTACCCGATAGGCATACCCATGTCACCATGTGTATGGAAATGTAAGGAACTGATGCATGAGTCATATTGACACCAAAGTGATATCACTGATTTTGTACCTACTTTTTTTTCCTGATATCACTCGGGGCCATGGAAATCACTTTTTCTATTAGCTGGAAACACATATTGTGATTACATTTTTTCGACAACGCGAATATATTAGTATTGAAAACATTTTATTGTTATATTACTGGTCAAAATTAAAATTTTAAAACATGTATGCTACTTCAGATGAAAAAAACAAAGGGAATATGCTTGGTACGGCGAAGTCTATCGCACCGAGTGATACGCATTGACGGGCTAGCCAATCCTCAACAATAATTTGGCATAATTATGACCCTGCACTTTATTTGATCCATAGCTTGCTCCCCAAACCATTCCAAAAGGCTTGAATAGAAAAGAAACCTTCCTAAGGTATTCGAGTAATACGGGCATATCGTTTCACCAGAGCCATACATGCAAAGAAATCAATCGGATCAGTGCAAAGCAAATGCACTGAATTGCTCCGCAAGCCTCACCTGACATTTTTATATGGCAAGGGGAGGAAGATTGTGCGTGGCTCCTGCCAATCTGTGTATAAATAGGGGTCTGGGGGCACTGCTCTCCTCACACCAATCCATTTCCGTTCACCTCATCCGTTGTTTTTATTTTGCGTTCAGCCGGTTTCACCTCGCGTTGCGTTGCGTTTGGTGGGTTCTTGTGAAGAAGTGGAAGGTAAAGGGGTCGTTCTCCAGTCAATGGAGTTCTTTGTTCGATGTTCAAAAAAAAAATGGAGTTCTTTATTTCTCTATGTGCAGTTGTGCACTTCAATGATGCTTAGTTACTGTTTTTTGCTTGATTCTTGAACAATGCTCTGTTCAGTTTCAGTGCTGCTACAAGTCTCTCGCTAAAACTCTGCTGGTAATGTAATGTCATGCAATATAACGTTGATGAATGTCTGATCGAATATGATGGTGTCGATATGAAGTATAGGAGGAACTAAAGAACCCTGCCCGCTTTCTTGGACTCACGAGCGTTTAAAAAAAGTTGGGTAGGATTAACAGCAGGATTCTTGCTTGAATCCGGAGACCGGAGGGATAAATCTTTAGTGTGAGGTGCTGCCTTTGATGTCGATTGTGCTTTTTTAGAGAAGATTGTGTATTTCTGTTAGTATAAAGCTCCTTTGGTTTCCCGATGTTTCTTGCACTTGGTGAGTGATGGTGTGGATTCTCTCGGGTGAGATCAGTGTCAGCATCCCCACTTGCAGCGATCTGGTGGATGCTTCAGGATCTGCGGTCCTAGCAAGTTCCAATCATTCTCTGGGTTTAAGGTTTCAGTTCCAAGTCATCAAGTGGATAGGATAGCGTTTTAGATCTATACTAGGAGCAAGGTTTCTGAAGTATTATATTGATGGTTCCTCTTGCTTCCCTCTGACAAGTTATTTTTTGCCCATCCGTTTCTTCTCCCGAGGTTCTGTTTGTCTTTTTTTTCTTTTTTTTTTTGAGAATTCCTGGTCTTTTACAGTACCGCTGTAGTATCTGAACTCACGCACAACTCACACCACACACACAACACCACACGCACGCCACCTATGCGCAAGCTAGACCTAACCAGACTATACTAAGCTTCTGAGCCTCCGTGAGCCTAGACCTACTGGGAAACCCCTGCGGTGGTGGGCACACCACAATACCACTAATTGAACCACGGTGGAATCGGCCCAGAAGCTGGAACTGGGACAGACTGATTAAGGGCTCAGTCTTCTGCGTAAACGCAGCCCAGAGGCCCTCCACAAATTTGCTACAGCGCAGGTACTGTTCACATGAACAGTAACACGATGAACACTGTTCACGCGAGCATGGCCCGCGCGTGAGAAAACCCGGAATTCGCTCCCGCAGGAGTCGAACCCGGGCGGGCAGCCTAGCCACCGCTAGTGCTAGCCACTGAGCTAGAGCTCAGTCCTCAGGTTCTGTTTGTCTCGGAACTCCAGCCTCCAGGACACCGTCTTCTTTCTTGTACTATTAGCCATGGCTGGCTTCAGATTATTTCTCTCTTATTTATGCCTAATTACCCCGATTAGTACTAATTATCTTGTCAATTATCATGGCCTGCAAGAAAGAAACCTCCAAACCCCACGCTGATCCCATGTTCAGAAGGTGCTCCCTTGCGTCACTCTTTCTCCTTGCCAGCAAGCTTCGGTTCCAACGGACGGCTACTGGAGCTCATGCAAGCCATGGGTGACGGCGGGAGCAAGATGCTAAGAACTTGTTGCCTGGAGGCCACTGGGATTTCTTGTTGGTTTCTCCCCTCAGATCTGTATAAATGCGCACCCTTCCCCTTCACCACTTCCTCATCCTCCGAAGCCTTCTTCTGCCTTGATTCTCGTATGCCCCTCCATCCTCTAGTTAGCGGCGTCGATTATGTTTGGGGGCTTTCTTGAATTTCTTCTCAGTTCTTGTTCATCTGTTCTTTGCATGTTTCTGAAATCTTGCCCGGAGAGTGTTTTCTGATAGAATGTCAAACGTGTGTCCGGGAAGACCGGTGTTGTTGATTGGGTTGCTGCCATGATTTTTATGGGATTTATCTTGCTGTGCAGGGTTGAGCAATGGGGGAAGCTGCCGGCGACCGTGTGCTGAGCCGCCTCCACAGTGTGAGGGAGCGCATCGGCGATTCCCTCTCCGCGCACCCCAATGAGCTCGTCGCTGTCTTCACCAGGTTTGAGCCGATTTCCAGTAGTAGTCAGTTTCTGCATTACCATGAAATAAACTTGTCTTTCAGATTTTTTTTCTTCCTACGACAAAAACATACATTTTGCTGTTAATATGTTTTTTGAGAACAATATACCAGTATGTAATCAAATCTATTGGTGGCGATGTAAGGTGCTCCTTGTGCTACTAGAAATTTTTAAATTGTTAGTTAAATCTGCTATAGTGACTAGTGTGCCAGGGATGCTGAATTGCGTGGTCTCATTCCTACTCAAGATTCCTTATAAAACAAATATTTAAAGACAACCTTCCCGCATCAAAGATTTTGTCGAAACCTAGTACTGAATAGTGATGACGCACCATGTGTTTCCGGAGTTCTGTGAATTGCTAGCGGATCTGACTGCATGTGCATTTCTAGATTAGATACTGTATTCTGCACTGTCCAAGTGTTGTGTTCATGCCTGTCAAAACAAAAAAAGTGTTGTGTTCATACTTAGATTTTACAGGATCTATGTGGCGCAAGATCAGACTGAATCTCAAATAATTTTGTTCAGTCCATGCCCAGATCTGACAGGATCTATGTAGCACAAGATCTAACTGAATCTCATAGAATTTCGTTTAGTTCAGTTGCAACTTCAAAACTGGAGTAGTTTTTTCATATTGTGAATGGAATTTCTGATTCTTCTCTAGTTCAGTGACTTCTGAATGATACATGATCTTGTGTGATGTGATAATGCTTTGTATAGGCTGGCCCACCTTGGCAAAGGAATGCTGCAGCCCCACCAGATCATAGCTGAGTACAACACTGCAATCCCTGAAGCAGAACGCGAGAAGCTAAAGGACGGCGCCTTCGAGGATGTACTGAGGGCAGCGCAGGTTGGCATCTGACTTCTCATTGGACTTCAGCTTCCATTTTTCACTTTTATCTCTTGCTCTAATCAATGGGATTGCTGTATATCATACAGGAGGCGATCGTTATCTCCCCGTGGGTTGCCCTTGCCATCCGTCCAAGGCCTGGTGTCTGGGAGTATGTGAGGATCAACGTGAGCGAGCTCGCTGTCGAGGAGTTGAGTGTCCCTGAGTACTTGCAGTTCAAGGAACAGCTTGTGGAAGGAAGGTAAAAAATTATGTACCAGAGAATTGGGATATTTGACTGATCATTTGCTTCTTTAAATAGGATGATCTTTAATTAACGTCGCGTAATACTTTTATATTTCAGCAGCAACAAAGACTTTGTGCTTGAGCTGGACTTTGAGCCATTCAATGCCTCATTCCCTCGTCCTTCCCTGTCAAAGTCCATTGGCAACGGTGTGCAGTTCCTCAACAGGCACCTTTCATCAAAGCTCTTCCATGACAAGGAAAGCATGTACCCCTTGCTCAACTTCCTCCGTGCACACAACTACAAGGGCATGGTAAGCTAATCTTTCATTTGTACACTCGATCTTTACTTAAACTTTGGATATGGTGGAAGAAGGGAGATGTATTTAGCTTGCATGTTTCTTCCAGCCTATGATGATGAACGACAGAATCCGCAGTCTCAGTGCTCTCCAAGGAGCTCTGAGGAAGGCCGAGGAGCATCTGTCTGGTCTACCAGCTGACACCCCGTACTCAGACTTCCACCACAGGTACTCATTATTTCGTACGCTTGAGTATGTTCTTGACTAGGAACCTCTGAAATATTACATTATCGACTGTGTTATTTTGATTGGACAAATACAGGTTCCAAGAACTTGGTTTGGAGAAGGGTTGGGGCGATTGCGCCAAGCGTGCACATGAGACCCTTCACCTACTCCTCGACCTTCTTGAGGCGCCTGACCCGTCCACGCTTGAGAAGTTCCTTGGTACAATCCCAATGGTGTTCAATGTGGTCATTCTCTCTCCACATGGTTACTTTGCCCAAGCCAATGTCTTGGGGTACCCTGACACCGGAGGGCAGGTAAAATCCTTACATGGTTTTGGCATGGATACATGGTCACACCCACTAAACTTGCTCTCACTTATCTTTGTGCTATGATTCCCCAAAGGTTGTCTACATTTTGGATCAAGTCCGTGCTATGGAGAATGAGATGCTTCTGAGGATCAAGCAGCAAGGCCTCGACATCACACCACGGATCCTTATTGTAAATCTGATATCTATTGATAAATGTAAAACTTATCAGCTATTGCGGTATGATATTGAACCTTTTTTCTTGCCCTTCACAGGTTACCAGACTTCTTCCTGATGCAACAGGCACGACCTGCGGTCAACGTCTTGAGAAGGTCCTTGGTACTGAGCACACCCACATTCTTCGTGTGCCATTCAGAACTGAGAATGGAATTGTTCGCAAATGGATCTCACGTTTTGAAGTCTGGCCTTACCTGGAGATTTTCACTGATGTAGATACCTAACCTCACCATGATTCCTTCTTCATTATTCATTTGTTAAGACAAATATCTTATTGACTGTTTCCCCATTTTTCTGCAGGATGTGGCACACGAGATTTCTGGAGAGCTCCAGGCCAACCCTGACCTGATCATTGGAAACTACAGTGATGGAAACCTTGTTGCATGCTTGCTTGCGCACAAGATGGGTGTTACTCATGTACGAATTCTATCTATATTTCTGTTGGGAACATATTTCATACATATTGATCAACTGCCGATGTTACCTTGGTCGTTGGTATGCAGTGTACCATTGCGCATGCGCTTGAGAAAACCAAGTACCCCAACTCTGACCTCTACTGGAAGAAGTTTGAGGACCACTACCACTTCTCATGCCAGTTCACTACTGACTTGATTGCGATGAACCATGCTGACTTCATCATCACAAGTACCTTCCAAGAAATTGCTGGAAAGTAATATTTCTGTACATCTAAACTTTTGTTGATCATATTCATTTCAGTGTTTGTTGTAAAATGTATTTATTTTTCCATGACCTAATGGCAATTTTGCCTTTTCAGCAAGGATACCGTTGGTCAGTATGAGTCTCACATGGCATTTACAATGCCTGGAATGTACCGTGTTGTCCACGGTATCGATGTTTTCGACCCCAAGTTTAACATAGTCTCGCCTGGTGCGGACATGTCCATCTACTTCCCATACTCGGAGTCACACAGGAGGCTCACCTCCCTCCACCCAGAGATTGAGGAGCTGCTCTACAGCGATGTTGACAACAATGAGCACAAGTAATGAAGTGGATAATTGTTTCTTACTGCTTGAGTTGCATTGGTTGGATGCACGCGTTGCTGTTAATCTGACTAGAGTACCTTACTGCAGGTTTGTGCTGAAGGACAGGAACAAGCCCATTATCTTCTCGATGGCTCGTCTGGACCGTGTCAAGAACTTGACTGGTCTGGTTGAGCTGTACGGCCGGAACCCTCGCTTGCAGGAGCTTGTTAACCTTGTGGTGGTCTGTGGTGACCATGGTAACCCATCAAAGGACAAGGAGGAGCAGGCTGAGTTCAAGAAAATGTTTGACCTTATTGAGCAATACAACCTGAATGGTCATATCCGCTGGATCTCTGCTCAGATGAACCGTGTCCGTAATGCTGAGCTCTATCGCTACATCTGCGACACCAAGGGAGCTTTTGTGCAGGTATCTACATTGTTGCATAAACAACATTCTTGTCTCGTAAAAAAAATCTATGTTCTCACATGCCTCTTTTTCTGTATAGCCTGCTTTCTATGAGGCCTTTGGGCTTACTGTCATCGAGGCCATGACCTGTGGTCTTCCAACATTCGCAACCGCATATGGTGGTCCAGCTGAGATCATCGTGAACGGTGTGTCCGGCTACCACATTGATCCTTACCAGGGTGACAAGGCATCGGCTCTACTCGTTGAGTTCTTCGAGAAGTGCCAGGGAGAACCCAGCCACTGGACCAAGATCTCAATGGGAGGGCTTCAGCGTATTGAGGAGAAGTATGCAACTCAAAAGCCACCGATTTTTATTTCTTAATTTAACCGTTTTTGCTGCAATTAAACACTGTCACTTTACCCATGTTATTATTCAGGTACACCTGGAAGCTTTACTCTGAGAGGCTGATGACCCTCACCGGTGTCTATGGCTTCTGGAAGTACGTCTCCAACCTCGAGAGGCGCGAGACCCGCCGCTATCTCGAGATGCTGTACGCGCTCAAGTACCGCACCATGGCCAGCACCGTTCCATTGGCTGTCGAGGGAGAGCCCTCGGGCAAGTGATCTGGACACCTCTCGGCCGGAAGAAGAAGGGTGGCTTGGATTTCTGAAGGATTGAGATCTGAGAATGCGTTGGTTCCGCCCTTTTAAGATTTATAAGGTCGAGTTGATGAGCTAGTTTGATTTAGTAGTGGGAGTTGAGTCGAGTCAGAGGAATGTGGTGTGTGCCAGTCTGTTGGTGCTTGTCGTGTTCTTTTGATGTTACTCTTGAATAATAGTAGCGGCCTTGGCGCCGTTTCTGAAAATAATTGTAGCATCATTCCTAGCTGCCAAGAAAAACTCTGTCATTAATGTGCCTTAGATAGTTAGATCACTTTCAAGGCGCACCGTGAGATTGGCAGTAAATTCCTAAAGATCTAATAATACAATTAGCAATTCCTAAATTCCTAAGAAGTGCATACCCTATCAGCCATTGCTCTTCGTCCAGGGGATGGAAAAAAGTCTAATTGGTTATCCTCTATCGGCGTCATCGGGACGGTGTTGAGCAGAATTTGAGTGCTTCGACGAGGCATTGCATCCACGGGACCACAAGCATGCCTGTGCACATCGACACATCAATTTTTACGAAGACTCGAGATTGTCTGGGAATTGACCGACGAAAATGGCCGTGCGGTTTTGAGGTGGCATGTATGCACCATCGGGCATCGACCACGGGTTCACCGCACGACGCACACGATTACCATGATGCTGGCAGAGGTGGGGAATATCAAGATGGTTGCACCTGGCAACCATATGATCTCCATGGCGCATGTCGAGTTTGAGAGTACCAAGCGATGACATATGTGAGGGATGTGATGGTGTGAAGACGATGTTTCACAACATGTTCTGCAAAAGCGGTTGCGTGACAGTGTCAACGGTTTTGCTTTGAATCTGCTGATCGGTGAGTGGGGACGACATCACAGGGATACTTTGTTTTTGGTGGTGCTTTTTAACTACCGAGGCTCGAGTTCTAGGTGAAAACTCCATACGTCTAACCCTCATTTGGTTGTACCTACCAATGGCGGTCTTTCTTCCGGATGAAAAGTTATGTTCTTAGAAAAAGACACATTGTTACATTTTGATATGGTTGGATTGAACAACGATGACACTTGTGATCCTGGAGACGTCATTGTTAAAGAACTTCTTTATATAATTCGAGTGTTGTCAGGCCTTTTTTCTTCCTTTTTATCTTCTCATCGTTTTGGTTTTGTGCATCCTTAGTGTCTCAGCTAGTTCTTGATATCACGTTGTTGCAGATGCCGGCTGAGTTTTATCTTCTTGATACTAATATAACCCCTTTATCAAAAAAAAAAAAAAAAACTCAGTTGCCTCCCTTTGTATCAGTTCTCATCAAATGTCAACGTATCGCTTCACGCCATTGCTTCTTCCTCGCAGCTGAAGATCTCACATCGGACTGCCGTAGCGCACACTCACGCATTGTTACTTTCCGACAACCACTACATTTGATGAATGCACTATTTTAAGCCTGATTTTGTTTTCTCTAAGTGTAAGACTATAAAGCCATGGATCTAGGGTTGAGCTTCCATGGCCTCTGTAATTGGGTTGAAACCTTAGCCACCACGGTTCATGTTTTGGCATATCTACTATGTAGAGAAACCCCTATCAAAATATTCTAGAATTCTCTCTAAAATCTGTTTCCATACTTCTTCGAATTTAAGTGAGAACGATCCGCAAACCTTGGTCAGAGCTTGATAATTGGTATCAGACTGATTTAATACTCGTCAGCGCTATGGATCTTGAGAACTGTGGGGGACTGATTTAAAATCCCCCACCTTTGCTCTTAAATCAAGGGGCGGTGTTGAGTTGTCGGCCGTGTCGTAGTCATAGTTTATGTGCAGATCAAGGGGTTATGGTGATGGTTTCTGAAGAACACCACTACTCTGATCCGCCCATCTTCTAGTGGTGGGTGACGTTTGAGGAGGTGATCGGCGAAGGCAAGATCAACCGAGGGTTCACAACGGCCATTGAAGGCGCACATAGAGGGTGTGTGCCACGACAAACTCTTGGTCTTGAGCCAAAATGCCCAACCCGAATTCCGATGTGCACATCTACCCCGATCGAGCTCTTCTTGAGGTCGAGGTCTTAGGCGAGAAGATTGGCCATTTGAGCATGGAAGCAACCATACACCTCCAGAACATCGCCGTAGGTAAACCCATGCAACGATTCAGACAACTCACAGATGGACGATATAAACCCTTCTCACCACATCATACTCCTGGTGTGCAAGATAGAGTCAAACACCGAGGTTGGCAGCAACCGCACCAGTGATGCACGAGGACGATGAAGACCCCTTCCTCTATGACAACTACAACACTGAGATCGACACCGACTAAACACCATGTGTTGAGCCATGTAGACACTATGCCCTGTTGTTATTATGGTTATGTAAAACCAGGATCCTCCACTATGTGTTGCTGCCATTTGTATTTGATTAGCCAATTGTCCGCACATTGATTTATTCGTCATTGGTAAGCCTTCACGCCACGCCCGCGCCTCTATTCTACTGATCGGTCCACATGCTCGGTTTTTTCACTGGATTTACGTTGGGAAGCGAGAATATGATGAAAAAAAGACATTTACATTATGATTAGGGTAAACAAAGTAATAGTACAAAAAAGCGTAAACAAAGGAATGCCAATTATGTTGATTGAATGATAGTATGACAATAAAATAAAAATAATAGATTAAATCGTATAAATTCATTTTGGCTCTCTCGCTCACATGCTCCCACCCAATTAAAAAATTCAAAAAAATCGTAAAACATTTTTAAAAATTATAAACAGTTGGTGATGAACATATACGAATGTTTTACGTGCGTGCAAAGTTTCGTGATGAAATCAATTGTGGCGCCCTATGCAAAATAAAAATATCACTACAGAATGAGACTTACAAAAATAGTTCTTCAGAGCAAGTATTTTTTTTTTTTTGCACAGGGAACCACGAGAGTGTCATTTTACCACGAAACTTGGCAAATTTGTAGACAATTTATATATGTTAATCACTAATTGTTCTAACAATTTTTGAAAACGTTTTAATATTTGTTAAGATTTTTTTAATTTGGCAGGAGCATGTGAGCTCTGGACCCAAAACGCCAGCTTAATTTGTAGAGCTGGACGAAAAATCGGTGGAGTGAAGTTTGCGTGAAACTTCTTAAGTAGAGAGAAGATTATGTTGCGTCTTGGCCCTTTTCTTGACAATTTGCGCCTTGACTCTTGGGCGTGTTTGTTCGCGTTACCGGTTGACCGGGTTTTACTGCCATCCGTTTTCAGTTTTGCCCTACAAAGGCCTGCCAAGGTGTGCACGATTACTAATGGTCTATATATACAAAAAAAAAAAAGGACGGGGGAGAGAAGAGAGAGAACAGACAGATAAGAGTTCCTGCTGTCGTCGCCGAGGTTTCTCCGGCGGAATCCAGTGCAAGGCACAAGGCAGCTAGATGACTCATATCCTTATTTTTCTCAATTAGATCTATGCGCCTCCTGTTATTCGCTTCTTGTTCCTATGAATTACTTTTTGTGTGGTGGTGATTTATATTCTTTGCATGTCTGTGCATTTCTATTTATTCGCCAAACCATTTTGTTTGTGTTTGGAGATCATACCCGTATCATTATGATAGTGGAAATGAGAGTTTTTTCCTTGCTATATGTCCTATTGATAGCGGAAATGAGAGTTTTTTCTTGCTATATGTCCTATTGCGAGCGAGGTCTCATTAGCAAGGTTGGAGATAATTTAGCAACGTTGGAGATAATTTGTTTGATTGACTAAATAAGGATGTCTACGCTACATACTTCTGTTAATAGCCCCTGCCTTCTCGTGTAAGCTCCTGGGCGGACAAATTCCAGACTCCATATTAACCATACTGTATTGCTATTAGATCATTTGTGGCGTTCGTTGCCGTGCCCGTATATAGTAAGGATTAGTTGGCGAAGGAATCGCTTGTTGTCAGGAACATGAAAGAGCGACACACTGAAGGAGAGGCACTTTTATTTTGTTTCACCAGTTTGTGGATAGCCACATATGATTGAACATTTTTTAAACTAGATGTTTCAATAACAACATAGGGGGTAGCAGCAAGTTCAAGACGCAGAGACCAAATCAAAACCTGCCAGTCATAGTCAACGTTGGTGACACTGCAGTTGAACAGTTGCAATCTTAAACTGAAACATATTTCATGTTTGCATCGAATTTGTGCTTGAACAATAGATATACAAGCATGCAGAGATTGGTATTCTTGCATATTAACTCAGAGATTCACTTTTGCTTGCTCGTAGAATGCCACGAAGACAGGTAGCAACTTCAGTGAATGAAGGTCTTTGCGAAGGTTCAGTTGACCAACATTGCTCCATCAGTTTCCTCCATTCTGGGTTGCATGAAGTTGGCACTGGTGGCCTCAGTGTGTTACTCAAAATACCCCCTGCACACTCCCATTGGCAACTAATGCTTAATCTTTACTCAAGAAGACTGATGTTATGATATCTGATTATGTTAACATATAAATTTTCCATTGCTACATTAGGGTGCATAAAAAAGAATACGCAGAACATTATATTATCTCAGCTCAAATTCATGGAACCAAGGTAGTTTTTAATAACTGACCAGGAACTGCCTAGTTTCCTGATAATCATGCGTAACTGGAAGTCTGTGACAAGGTCGGCCAGAACTATGATAGCCATGTTTTTGATTGATCTTACAGTTCCATATCTGATCTTTTTCGTTGGCAAAATTGCTGGAAAAAACTCCAATTTCTGTTGAACTTCGATATATCAAATACTTATTTTGTCAAATTTCTAAAGTTGCAGTATGGATCATATAAAAGAGGCTAAACAAGGATATCTCAATAGTTCATGATTGCAATTAGACCAGGCTCTCGGAGTGACTGTTTTCTGGTTACGAGCAAAATTATTCCCCTGATTGGACAGTTACCACTGGAACCTAGAATCAATATACTTTGAGCATTTTAATTTCTGATTACATACACAGAAACATGCTTGAAGTCAAGATTTCTTTGTCGTACATGGAGTCAACATATGAGTGTGTGTGTAAGTTGAATGCCAGGTAGGGTTACTGGCGCACTAAGTGTATTTATAAAATTTTAAATTTTGTTGTCTGCATAAAGTAATTATGTTCATAAAAGTATCCATATGCCCTAAACTTTTACGGTTGTACATCACCAGGTCTCTAAACTTGTATAAATGAGTAAAGTCAGTGACCTAACTAAGAGCTTATACTAAATGATTTTACCTTTTGGTTCACCATTATTTACTGTTTGGCTTTCTTACCGTCATGTAAAATTAACGAATTAATTGATTTATTTTTGTTTAAATGATGTTGCACATACTTACCATCTTTCCATGACCTTCCTTTTCAAGTTGTCAAATTTTAACTTGAATAAGTTGTGAATGATTGTTACCTACGTTAGGTTCAGACTTACCCCTACTCACAAGTTTATGATTCAGTTATACATGTTTAAGGACCAATGTGGTACAACTGCAGAACCATAGAAGTTTAGGAAAATGCCATTGATATGTAGAATGTTATAAGTAATTCAGAAGATGAAATTTCTACTGCAGATCTTACTATATGCATACCTATGACTCCTCCATAGTGCATGCCATCGTATGGATCCTCGCCAGTGAGAATTTCCCACATCACAACGCCGAAAGAATAGACATCAACCTGTATTATCATAAAATTGGTGTACTTGAGTACAGTTTTGATACTTTACAAATTCCTTGTGACTGTGCTCTAGTTTTTTCACTTTCTTGTTTTCATGAATCATATACAAGTAATGCTTTAGTTCTTGTTGAAAGTGAATGATCGTTATATAACTCACTGCGCAAGTCAAATATCTTCACCATTACGACACAAATTTGAACAATGTTGAGAACTTGCCTGTGGCAAGATGGTTAGTTGGGTGGTTGTACCCCTAGCCCACCAGAGTTCAAACCCCAGGTTTGACGCTGGTGTTTCTCATTTAAGGCGGAATATTCTTCAGTGGGAGGCGACGTTCCCGTCGACAGCGAGGCGCCCGTGGTGACTTCGTCAATCTCAAGACTCGACCCGCCGACTCAGTCTCTCGGAGGTGCTCATAGGGGTAGGGTGTGCGTGCGTGCGTTCATAGGGGTGAGTGTGTGCGCGTGTATATGAGCGCTTGCGTTGTACTGTGTTTCGCAAAAACAATGTTACATTCATATGACCGATAAATATATATATATATATATGTATATACCTTCATGCATAGTGTAAAGTGAAACTGTGAAACAACACACAACGCCAGAAAAGATTTAGAATAATACCTTTTCAGATACTTGTGCCGCTCATTGTCAGCAATTCTGGGGCCATCCATGGAAGAGTTCCTCTCATTCCACCAGAAACCATGGTGGCTTGTTTCATCTTGGATAAACCAAAATCAGCAACCTGTAGTTGTTTCTATGTTATGCCCTCATTTTTATGCTTTATCATTTGCATTCAGAACATAAAATTAATAAAGACTTTCGCGAGTGGAATAGTGGAGTTATGGCATACCTTGCATATGGGGCGAGAGGGATCCTTAACATTCACCAGCAGGTTATCACATTTCAGATCAAAGTGGACAATGTCCTTGGAATGCAGGTACTCCATTCCAATGGCTGCATCCATTGCAACAAGTATCCTCTTGCGCCAATCGAGATATTTGTCCTTGCGACCGAGTACCTTTTTCAGAGATCCATTCACCATGAATTCTGTTACAGTAGCCAATGTCCCCCCTGGCCCATTTTTCACAACCCCATAAAGTGCCAGAATATTCGGGTGGTGAAGTTTTGAGATGATCGCAGCCTCTCTCCAAAATTCTGTTATCTGCATGATAATATATGTATGATTTTTGGTACATGATGTATTTCTCCCTTTCAGCCCTTACATTTTTTCTTATAAATTAGCTGTTCTTCATGCGCAATGCACTTTTTTCTAAACATATAATGCATTGGCTGAATTAGTCGACCAGATTATAAAATCATCCGTGTTAATGATTATAAATAATCACAAATGCTACAGGAGAGTTTCAGGTACACTATTTTTGGAGCAAAATTTGTGGCGTGGACTGACTTGTTAGGCCGACTAATGAGAATTAGTCTTAATCAAGACCGGATGCGTTTGGGCGGAGCTTACATTCAGCGGACAGCTCTCCGTACCATCCATTGGTAAATGTGTACTATTGTTTCTGTAAAAAATGTTCACTTGGAAACTCAAGATTCTCCTAAAGATTAAAATCCTCATTTGATACGCTTGTCGAGGGATATTTTGACAAAGGACAATCTCGTAAAGAGCAACTGGAAGGCAAACAAAACGTGTTTCTTCTGTTGTGAAAAATCGATGCCCATCGAATGACCATCTGGTGATATGGACGGGATTGTTTATGTGACATTTAACATCTCCACCCAGAAGTATTTCATATATGTTTGGAAATTGGCTTTGGAGGATGCATAGACCGCTTAAGGCTCAAACTTTAGTTGGACTGTGCGCTTTATGTTGTTCTACATGACATGGTCTCAATGATATTGTGTTCAAAAAATGAGTTTGTAGCTTTTTTGGGGCTATTCGTATTGCTATCCACTGGATTCATACTTAGTTTTCACTACAACCTGTAGACGTTTGCAATACTCTTGTTTCTTGATGCAGCCTCTTGGAGATGGAAACACAGAGTTTGTTCACCCAAAGTCATAATATCTATCTCTTTGCCTGGCCAGTTTGTGAACCTGGTACCCTTGACTGCAAATTCAAATAATGCTGGTGAAATCATATGGGCTTACCAGTTTATCTGCCTGAGATGATTGGTACGAAAAGCAACTGTTATTTATCCGTTTAATGGCAACATCTGTTCCCCTCCATTTTCCATGAAAAACAGTTCCAAATGCTCCAGAGCCCATCTCACGGAGATCTTCGAGGTCCTCGTTGCTTATTATCTGCCATTTGTATGACATCAACTTTAGGAAGAAGTAGTTGTATAATGAAGGAGGTAGGATATCTATGTGAGCGACAATATTTCCTGATGAACCTCTTTTTATAATTTTGAGATTAATTTTTCCTACCAGTACCCTTTTTAGCTTGATATGCCTATCTTACAGATTACATGTGAAGTTAACTACAAACCTGGACATTGCTTATAAGATCTCTGCCCAACACTGCATTTGCAGGCAGAGATTGTTCGCTGTTCTTGGTTTCGCACAGCTGCCAGTAGAAGACACATCAGAAGTTTACAAAAGTTGCTTCTAATCTACCACACTGAAACAGGATATGTAGATGTCCCTCAGGCTCTGAGATTGATGGCGCAGCATTATGTTTAGCTTCTGCTGATGGAGGTCTGATCTGAGGATTAATGCTATCAATACCAACCGAGTGAAATCGAGTGATTTCTGAGAAGTATTCATCTGGTCTTGGACTACTGGGTCGTTCCTGTATTCTCTCACTTGCAGCACGCACCAGAACATTTGGTTGCAGATTTATTGTTTTGTCCGAAGATGTAACAGCAAAAGGAAGTAGTACTGGTTCGCCGCTATAGCTCGTAGGCGTAGAAGGATTGTCTTTCTTCGAAGTGTTGCTGCTCGTAGCAGGAACTGCAGGCTGGTTCTTCTGCATGCTGCTGGTTGCAACTGACCTCTCCAGATACTGCAAGTTTGTACTGATGCTACAACCAGGACTACCCGATTTCTGACTGGGTTCAGAGATCTCCATCTTGTCATGCAATTGGAAGTTACTGTTCTTCCTTAGTGGGTCTTCTGCTGAACGGTATATAGCTTCTTCTTGGGTGGCATGCCCTGTTGATTTCATCGTGTTCTCATCAGTGTCTTGCTGGTTGAGTGTGATCTGGGAATCCCTTGGTGATAAAGATATAGGCATTTCATACGCAGATCGACTTGTATGTGGTGGCATTGGGAATTTTTTGTTCGTAGTCGATGGCTGTGTCGTGACACTACTGTTGTCTAATGGTGCCAGAGGCTGTTTCCTTGGTGATATTTTTTCCTTTCCGAAAGTGCCAGTGGCAGTCTGTTGCTGATGCCCTGAGACAGCGAGACCACCGCCTTGCTGCGTCTTGGTTACATTCATGGATTCAGGAGGCACAGGTGCACCAAGGTAAGCTTTACTAGTCTCTGTGGCTGCAGAGACCATGTTAGCTTCATTGCTTTGTGCCCTGTAATCTTGGTTACCTATCCGTCTCTCGGAGCGTGGAGATATCTTCTCTAACTGACTACTTGATGTCTTTGGCGGCGCCGTGATACTCTGTAAGGGCTTACTTTTGATGAACACTGGAGCTTCCTCTGTTCTTCCTGCCCGCAATCCTTCCATGTTGATGCCAAACATCAGCTGGTCTAGGTCATTGACTGAGGATCTGCCGAGGCTATTTGCTCTCAGTTCATGACCCGGTGTGATGATCCCATTGATAAGAGCAACGAACTGTGCTTCTTTTTCTGCATTGGATGAGCCTTGTACGATGAAATGCACGTGGTGCTCATCGTCGTTGCCAGAGAAGAGGTACATGGTCAGCATTTCCTTGCTTCTTTCTAGCACAATGCACTCATCAATCATATGCCGAAGGTCATCATCAGAGGTGATGGAAATAAGCATGCTCACTTGCTCCCCAGGGATGTGGTACTTTATCGTGTGGGCTCTCCTTATTAGCCTTGTTGTCTTGCAGATGAACTCTTGCCAGGAAATGTCCCGGCTAATTTTAATCAGATGCCTATCACCACCAATGTACCGAAGCTCGCCATCGCTTGGTCTAGGTAAGAACCTACCACCAAAGTTGCAGATAAGCTTTATCTTCATTGGTTTAACACCATAACAGTCTCGAGGGAACCGTTTGCATGATCCTTGGTTGCTAGTGGCATTGAATGGAGCAGATGTTGGCAGATCCTTTGGTGCTTTCAGTTCATAAATGTTAAGTTGTTCCACCCAGTCCATGGTACTGTTGTGGGTGTTGTTCTCCTTGGAGAGAATCAGAACGGAGGATACCTTGTGTTTGCTCTGTCTTGCATAAATTCAAGAAGAAATTTCTCACCAGTCTGTCCGAAGTGGTTCAGGACATGGTGCTGGTCCTATTTCACCCAGAACTTCATAGACCCAGGACTCAGAGTTTGGGAGATTCGATTAAAAACTTTGTTAGAACCTTTGATCTGTAGAGACAGGAGATTCGATTAAGAATTTGAACTACCAAGTCATGATAAGAATGACAGGCAAATACACTTAACTACAAGAACATTGCAGAAAATAATCATTTCTTAGAAGTAAGAATGGTAACGAGCTTAATAGAAAAGAAAGAACTGAAGAAAGATAAAGATAGAGGTTACTGACCTCTTGAGAGTTCAGGGTGCTACTAGGGCCTTCAAGGTTGCCAACAGGTTCATAATGCTTGCCGTAGTGCCACTGATGTGTGACACACTAATATGAACAGGTGTGGGTTCAAGGTTGGAATGATTGGTTTTTAGGGGAGATGGATAGGAGTTGGTGAGTTACTGACTCACCTTTGAAGCAATTGGTTGGCCATGTCGGCAACACTTGAGTTTATATTATGTTGATAAGGATAGACACATATAATTTAAATAAGGTGGAATTAGATAGATGACACATGAAAGTTCTAAGTTTAGAATAATGCAGCTCGCTAACTCCAAACTAACTCTTCTTGTCACGAGATGTTTATTACTAACATTTTTACAACAAAAGCTTTTATTGATCTCAAAATTGCATCAAGCGATACAACCACAAAGTTTATCACTGGCCTCTGAATACAAAGATATGTTTACTAACATGCATAGTCTATAAAGGAAAATTGTTTCCTCTACGTCCGCCAATATATTTCTTTTATATACATAATATTGGCTTTGTGGAACGATGTTTATTGGTACTTAACATTTTGTCATGTAGACCGTTCCAACCTCAGCTGCCACTTAACCTGGGGCAAGGGGCGGCCGTTCTTAATACCTTGGTTGTCGTTTTCAGATGGCAACATGATATAAACCACCGTCACCATCATTTTTAAATGGTCCGGATTTGGACAAAAATTTGTTGGACACTATACTATAAGGCCGCCCATGACCCAGATGCATTTTGTCATTTTGTTTACTTAAACTGGATGCCGTCACTGCAGAAATTTAGCTTCCAGTTGTTGATAATATACTTCACTTATCAATTTGCATGTTGCAGGCAGGTGGACAGTGGCTGTCATGCGTAGACATGTCAAGGATGACATACCACTGCAGAGAGCTTCAACGTATCTTTCCCAATTCCCAGGTAAAGGTAAAGTTTTCTGGTTGACCTATGACTCTCTTACTAACAAAGTCTAAACATTTGTTCCTCTTTCTTTTTGTTTCATTTGTGTTATCATTTAGTTTCCGCCATTTTTTACTTTGTTAGCTAACTTTATTTTTTTTGTTTTTGACGGGGATCGGTCCCGAAGGACCAAGATATCTCATTAAAGCAAAGTGGTGGCGTTACAATATACAAAAAGGACCCGTAAGGATAGAAAATTACACTCCCTAACATTTAACACAAAGGACCATAGATCTAAACAACGAAACGCAGTCTGGTCCAACTCCCTCTCCACCGTGCTTTCTAAGCATACAGACCATATCAGCCGTGACGATGCTGGGGAACTTGCCACTTGGGCCACCGCGGCGGGAGCCAATCTTGCCGGCGCGGAAGGGCCTCCACTCATGGAGGTTGAAGAAAACCTTGTGCCAAGCATCACAGACCGGCAGGCGGCAACCAATGGGGAAGTGGCCCCCTTTGGCTAGCAAGTTCGACGGCAAGAACGTCGCCGAGGAAGCACTCACAGCTGCAGCATCACCGCAGAAGCAGCCGCAACAAGCCGTTGTCGAAGATCTCCAACACGATGATGCACAACGATTTCCCTCGCAAGCTTACGACGCAAGAAGGTCGGGGTAGATCCCAACATCACCCGCCCTTCCCATCACCGAGATAGCAAGAACATGGAGGGGAACTACCAGATCTCCCCACTCAGAAGCAACTTCGAGATTGTCGAGGAAGTTTATGCTAGATCCGCTCCCCTCTTGAGACCTCCACCATGGAGGAAGACCAGAAGAGACCGCCGGAGACATGATGTCGTGGCTCGAGCACAACATCAAAAAACTCCAAAGCAACGGCACAACGCCAAACACACAGCAAAGAAGGAAAACCTTACTCTAATCCTACAACAACTAGAGTGTCTATTCACAAGAGGGGGCCGGCCTCGTCTCCCCTCCTCCATCCCTTCCGGCTGGCAGAGCCACCGGAGGAGGGGAGGCTCTCAAACCGAGGAAGGAGGAGAGAGAAGTTAAGTTGTATGTCAAGGTGCTTTAGCGCTTTCTCCTAAGGGTATGCACGGTGGTGACGAGTGAATTGTCTATAATGGGGTGGTTATAGGTGATTTTGGTGATGTGGAGGAAAGAGAATGAGGAGAGAGGGTGAGGTTGTCTGTACAGTCTATAGGATTCTTACATACGACAATTTTTGTTGTACCAAAATATAATCTTCTAAAAGAATTCGCACCAGATTCATACAAAATTTAAATAAAATTCAAATTGAGTCAAATTTCATATAAATTTGACAAATTTTGGATGAAAATATATTTTTATTTCCGAGATTTGTCGTTATTTTTCTTAGATCAAAATTCATCACCTTGTGCATGTTTGGTTAGGTTGTATGATATAGCCTTTATGCAGCTCTAGAAAAAATCTTGTGCATGCTTTTGTCGAAGCTTATTTTGAGCTAGAGATAAAGTTTTGTCGTTAGGTACACGCCCGAACAGGAAACTTGTAGCACCAGAGGTTGATTATTTTTAAAGCGGGGGCAAAAGCTTTGGCCCAGTTTATTAATAAAGGAGAAGTTGATACAACAAAAGGGAAATAGATTATTACAACAGGCCTCACACCTGCGGTGACCCAAATGCTTGCCTCCTTAATCATATCAAGGATGACGAGAAGCGGAGCCGCGAAGGGTGCTTGTTTTGAAAGACGTGAGTTTCATTCAGTCCAAATTTCCGAGGAGACAAGCAACGAAAGAGAGGCCAAGCCTTTTCGGCTGGAACCACTCTACTTTCGCGACCACCAATTTTAATAGAGAGCAATAACCAAAGCTGTTGGTCAAGCGAGTGGAGACCCAACCAATCACAAACGAAGCCCCAAATCCGGATGGAGAAACGACAATTTACAAAGAGGTGGTTGATTGATTTCGGAGCTCGTTTGCAAAGGGGACAAAACCTGCAATTTAGCTGGCCACACTTCTCCAAGCGGTCAGCCATCCAAAGACGCTTTGGAGGCAAGCCATGCGAAGAAATTGAATTTGAGGGAGGGGGGGAGTGGGATTCTTCCAAACGAAATTATTCATATCAGACTACATGGACCCAAGGAATTGCGCTTTGCTTGCGGAGACTGCCAAGTAAGCCCCACTAGTCGTGACCTTCCACAAAATGTCATCCTCCACATTGGCATTGAGTTGTACGTCCCGGACAAATATCCAAATGTCAATGAATTGGCGAGCGTGCTCCATGGAGAAGGCACCATTCATGGAAATCTTGCTAATCCACGCGTCCTCAACAAGAGTTGGGTGACACACTGGGGACTTGTTACCGGTTGACTTTTGCCGAATTATGCTTTGCTAGTTATCTTGTTGGTACTTTTTCCCCTTTTGTGTTCTTGTTGTTCTTCGTGTTCATCGCCGAATCCGACCCAAATCCGTGAAGATCAGGACCAACCCACATCATATGGTATCAGAGCTCTAGGTTGCCACGGATTTGACTTTTTCCCCCACAAATCCACCAATTTTTTCTTTGATTTTGAGAAATTCGAAAATTTCCACCAAAAATACCCATTTTGGATTCAAGTCGATTCGGTCGATTTGTTGCGTTTTTGGTAGTTTTGATCCATGGATCTGTTGTTTTAGGACCCCTCCACATTTGTTTGCGTTCCCTAACCTCAATTTTGCCATTTTCCCACGAAATCGAGGAATTTTCGAGTCGAATTTCCGTCCAAA
The DNA here is from genome assembly GCA_947311845.1 of Poa pratensis. Classification (NCBI taxonomy): domain Eukaryota; kingdom Viridiplantae; phylum Streptophyta; class Magnoliopsida; order Poales; family Poaceae; genus Poa; species Poa pratensis. The sequence continues at coordinate 29,450,568 of CAMZMU010000045.1, read as the reverse complement.
TCGCGACCAAGAACACCAGGAATCTGGTCGCCGATACTACCGGCCGAAACGCGTCGGTACTACCGGAGGAGCGAAGCACCGGTACTACCGGGTGGGAAACTGTGGTACTACCACCGGGGCCGAATTTTGCAGAAATTTTTCTTTTTCCTCGTTTCGTTTTGGCATTTCCTCTTTGTGTTTGAGTCATTTGCTGGTGTGATCAACGTCTACAACATCGGCAAGCTTCCACAGCAACGCTTCATCCACGACAAGCGACGACGACAACAAGGACTCGACATATCCTCGTCATCATAATCCGTTGTGAGCCCTTCTTCCTTTCGTGTACCTTGACCTACCGGACTAGCTCTTTGATATTGCGAGGCATTGCACTTGTGTTGATTCGAGTGATTGTTTTCAAGTATTGGCGAGTGTGTATCGTTAGAGATCTTGGCACTAGCAAAAGAAGAAGGAATCTTCGTCAAAAATCAAAAAAAAAAGAGAAAAGAAAATGAGTAGTGCCAAGTATCATCTCTTGTAGATTGCGACAAAGCTTAAACCGCCAACGTGATTGTGAGAGATTAACACTTGTGCAAATCCGTTGCCCACACAAAGGCAATTGAGCTAGCGTCCTTCATGTGTTGGTGTGACACTTGAGCACGTAGTCTTCGCTAGGTTGAATATCTTCGTGTGCTCGCCCTTTGGTCGCCCAACCCCATCCATCGCTTTTGTGTGTGTTTCTCCATTATTTATGTGGTAGGTGTTTATTTGGTAATTTGGTCATTGTGAATTTTCTCTACCTTTGACAATAGACTTTTCGTCGGGTTTGCTTGTTTCTTTTGCCACTTCATACATTTCTATCCTCATAAGTGTGTGTGTTGGGTGTTCGAACCGGATTCTCTTTCTTCAAGCCACTTTATACTTTGGATATAGTATCTCTTGGTTCATACATTTCGACACATTTCACTTGTTCTTGAGATCATGTTTAGGGGATGACGAGGGGTTAACTCATCAAATCCCATGGTTAGGACCTAGGGTTGAGATTATGGGGAGAGAACGTGGTAGTACTGGTAGTTCCGTCGGCTGACAAGCGGAGGCAAAGATTTACCCAGGTTCAGGCCACTCGGGTGGAGGTAAAGACCCTACTTCCTGCTTGTCTGTTATTGATCGTGTGGGATTATGCAGTTACAAGGAGGCTCCGGCAAGATGTCGATCTTGCTAGAGCTTTTGTGGTTTGAGTATGCCCCTCCCAGCCTTTAAATAGGCTGGGTCTCGGGAGTTCATAACCGACCTAGTTTACATGTAAGGAAAGCCTAAACCGACTATGCATATGACTAATCTTGGAGGGTACTCCATCTTCTTGGGCCTTGGTCTTGGGCTTCGAATAGGCTCTTCGCTATTGGGCCTTAGTCGCCACGTGCACCAGGTACCCTCACGGTAGGGTACCCGAGATGTATACCCTTGTCAGGGGAAGTGCAAACGGAAGCTCAAGCTCGGATGATGATATCAATGGAGGAATCCAAGGTGACAATGGCTATGTCACACATAACGAGTTCGTCGGCCTTCGACACCTTGTCCGTGATGGGCTAGGCCGCTATGAGCGCCGTCTTCAAGCACAAGAAGCAAACTTCAACGCACAAATGGTGACGGTGACCGAAGCTGTCAACAACCTTGTGCAACATCGAGCTTCTTCTTCTTCAACACGCTCAAGCCGTACAAGAAGCACCTCAAGGTCCACACAAGCAAGACATGCGCGTCATGGTACTCGACAAGAAGAACCGCATCAACCTCGCCAAGAAAATACCAAGGCGCGACGAACATGATCGACATCGCCATGACGTGGACCATCCACCTTCTCCTCGAGCGCACCATGACAATGTGCATCAAGAGCACCATCGCCCAAATGGTGGACGTCGTGGGAGAACACCATCACCACCACCGCAACATCAAGATCATCAAAACCCTTTGGTTAATGACAATGGTGTTTCGGGTGCGAATGACTATGGTGAACAAGGCCATCGACACCGCCATCCTCCAAGGCCGCGCCACCACAACCGTGCACATGGGAACCATGAAGAGCACCCAATTCCACACCATGAGCATCATCATCGCCATGAGCCTCGTCAACATCAAGAACATCCACATGATCGTCACCAGCAACAACATGGACGTGCATTCCCACCTCCCAACCGTCAAGAAGAAGATGACAACTTGAGCAACCTTCGCTTTGATATGCCAAAGTTCTATGGAACAAGTGACCCGGAAGCCTATCTTTCATGGGCACTCAAGGTTGACAAGATCTTCCGAGTTCGACGCTACTCCGACAACAAGATGGTTGCCTTAGCTTCAATGGAGTTTGAAGATTATGCCCTCTTGTGGTGGGAACAACTCCAAGATACACGCTTAGACAACCACCAACAACCAATCAACACTTGTGTTGAGATGAAAGAAGCAATGTACAAGCGCTTTGTGCCAAGTCACTACACTAGAGATTTATACAAGAAGTTGCAAGAGTTGAAGCAAGGTTTGAAATCGGTTGATGAGTACTATAAGGAGATGGAATTTTACATGATGAGAGCCAATATTGAGGAGTCGGAGGAGCAATCCATGGCTCGCTTCATGAATGGCCTCAACTATCCAATCAAGAAGATCATGGCGTTCCAACCATATGCCACCTTGGTTGAGCTAGTCCATCAAGCAACAAAGGCCGAGCGTCACGTGCTTGAAGAGCTCAAATACATCAAGTCAAAGGCATTCTTCGCCAACAAGCCTTCATCACCCACGCCTACAACCACACAAGCTCCTACTCAAGCCAACACAAGAGGTCCTCCAAGAGCTTCTACATCAACAACTCAAGCGACTCAACCTTTCAAGAAAGCACTTCCCTCAAGCAACACTCCTCAAGGACCTTCTTCCGGTACAAGACTCTTGAAATGCTACAAGTGTGGAGGACATGGACACAAATCCTTTGAGTGTACAAACAAGAAAGTCATGATTGTCAATGACATGGGAGAATATGAGTCTATAAGTGAAGAGGAGTACCATGTCTTGAACCAAGTCGCCACAATGCAAAGTGTGCAAGAAGAATCAAATGAGATATATTGTGATGGTGACAACAACCCTTCATTGGTTGTGGCAAGAACCTTGACCACCAATGTCCAAGTTGAAGAAGACCAAAGATGCAACTTGTTTCAAACAAGAGCGGGCATAAATGGAAGATCCATCAAGGTCATCATATATGGTGGAAGTTGCCACAACTTGGCGAGTAAAGAACTTTGTGACAAGCTCGAAGTTCAACAAACACCCACATCCATACCATGTGCAATGGTTGAGTGATTCCGGATCCGTTAAGATTCAATACACGGTGCAAGTGTCCTTCAAGATTGGAGCCTATGAGATGCCGTTGAGTGTGACGTTATGCCTATGTCCGTTTGCCACTTACTTCTTGGACGTCCATGGCAATATGATAAGGGTGCTATGCATGATGGGAGGACCAATTATTATAGCTTCAAGAGCAACGACAAGAACTTCGTCCTTCGTCCCATGACATCAAGTCATTGCCGACAATTCTAAGATTATTGCACGGGCACAACAAGATCATTCGTCAAGTGAGAAGAGTGGTGAGCGAGAGATCCACAATAAAGTGAGTGAGAGCCACAAGCCAAATGAAAGTGACATGTCAAAGAGAGCCCCAACAAAACTTACACTATTTGCCACCAAAAGAGAGATGAGAGATTTGAGAGAGGACCCATCCACCCTCCACTATATGCTCATATGCAAGGCTGAAGTTTCTATGACTAAAACTTTCACAAACCTTCCTCCTCCTTTGTTGTCTCTTTTGAAGGACTTTGAAGATATCTTTCCTCAAGAAGTGCCACCGGGACTACCTCCTCTACGCGGCATCAAGCATCGCATCGACCGTGTTCACGGCGCACCGCTACCAAACCGCGCCCCATACCGCACCAACCCCGAGGAGACCAAGGAGATTGAGCAGCAAATACAAGAACTCCTTGCCATGGGACACATCCGCGAGAGCTTGAGTCCGTGCGCCATGCCCGTCATCCTAGTGCCCAAGCACGACAACACTCTTCGTCTTTGCATGGATTGTCGCCCCATCAACGCCATCATGGTGAGGTATCGCCACCCTATCTCTCGACTTGACGATATGCTTGATGAACTTTGTGGTTCCTCCATATTTTCCAAAATTGATCTTAAAAGTGGATACCACCAAATAAGGATGTGTGAAAGTGATGAATGGAAGACCGCATTTAAAACAAAGCTTGGTCTTTATGAATGGCTTGTCATGCCATTTGATCTCTCCAATGCACCTTCTACTTTTATGCGTATTATGAATCATGTGTTGCGACCTTTCATTGGGAAATTTGTTGTGGTATACTTTGATGACATCCTTATCTATAGGAAATCTTTGGAAGAGCACACTTCTCATGTTGCTCAAGTTTTGTTGGTTCTTCGCAACGAAAAGCTTTATGCAAATCTTTCTAAGTGCACATTTGCCACCAACAAGCTTGTTTTCTTGGGTTTTGTTGTTTCTTTGGATGGAGTTGACGTTGATGATGCCAAGATCAATACAATTCGGACTTGGCCTTTTCTCATATCACTTGAAGAATTACGCCGTTTTCTTCGTTTTGTCGGATTTTATCGCCGATTCATCAAGGGTTTTTCCACAATTGCTTGCCCTATGCATGAACTTACCAAGAAAAATGTACCTTTCATTTGGGGCAATGCACATAATTTTGCTTTCAATGAGCTCAAGTGGTTGTTAACCGAAACACCACTTCTTGCCCTTCCGGATTTCTCTAAGACATTGGAGATTGAATGTGATGCAAGTGGATTGGGCATTGGAGGAGTGCTTATGCAAAATGGTAGACCCATTGCATACCATAGTGAGAAATTAGATGGAGCTCGTTTGAATTACCCCATTTACGACAAAGAGTTATTTGCTTTGGTTCGTGTTTTGGAAGTGTAGCAACACTACCTTCGTCCTAAGGAGTTTGTCATTCATTCCGACCATGAATCTTTGAAATATTTGAAAGTCAAACAAATTTGAACAAAAGACATGCTAAGTGGATTGAGTTTATTGAGTCTTTTACCTTTGTAATCAAATACAAGAAAGGTAAAGACAATGTGGTTGCGGATGCTCTATCCCGCAAAGCCAACCTACTTACACGTCTTGACATTAGTGTGTTGGGTTTGGATGAGATAAAGGAATTGTATGCCACCGATGCTTTCTTTGGAGACATTTTAGCTCAATGTTCGAAGCACAAAGGAATTGGTGATTACTATTTGCACAAAGGTTTCTTGTTTAAAGCTAACAAACTTTGCATTCCCGAGTCTTCGCTTCGTTTGCTCCTTTTGAAGGAATCACATGGAGGATCACTCATGGGCCACTTTGGACGTGACAAGACCTATGCCATGCTCGCCACAAACTACTATTGGCCAAGAATGAAGCGCGATGTGGAACGCCTAGTTCAACGATGTTCGACATGCCTCAAAGCTAAGTCTACTCTAAACTCTCATAGCTTGTATACTCCTTTGCCCATCCCGCATAAGCCATGGTCTGACATTGCTATGTGATAACCCCCAAGAGCAGGGGATCACTGTAGCACCTCTCAATGTGGAAGTAGGGTATCGATCCGCAGGAGCAAGAAGGAAAAGTTATCTATTCCCTACAACTAAAGTGTCACATGTTTTAGTTGATTATGCACTAAACAAGTTTAAAGAACAAGATGGTTGATTTAATGGATGGAAGTTTAATGTAACAAAACAAGAATGTGAAAGTGTCCCAATCCTCTTCAATGCAAGAGGACAAGACAAATGTTTTCTCTTATAGGAACAATGGACATGGGTTCATGGGTTCACTCAATCCTCTCTCCCATCTATGGTGATTATCATGTTATAGATAAAAACTACACACAATTGTCATGCTTTAATGGTAAACTTATATGACGGATACATGTCCTAAAACACATAGTTGAAAGAAAATAATCATTTCTGTTGCTAGGTCACCCTCGTAAGGCTAGCGTGGTTTGTTGTCACTCCCACATCATACTTCTTCCTTTTTACCCCCAGATAAAGGATGTTGGGCTATATTGTGTCACTCAATACATATGCCGTTGTCACATCAGCCATCCCGTACCTACATACATCATACTTCATAATGGACAATATTCTAAACACTAGTGCAATGATTCATATTTCGTGTGCATGACCACATCTCTCTCATCTATCTACACTTGGTGGTGTCAATCACCTCATGACATGGATAAACAAGGCATTATGCATAAATCGAACCATCACATGCATCATAGAATATCTCCAAAGTATGACAAGTCATAAAAGATCCAACACAACGGTAAATGCATAACAAATATCATCTCATACCACAATATCCATCATAGGAATTACATAGATAGATCCATACTTATGCAAGGCACATCATATGGACTTCAACAATGATCATACATAGAGAGATTAGATCAAGTTACCACCACAAACCCAAAGTCCAGGGGGTGGACTACTCCCCCTTCATCATGGTGATGATGGTGGAGATGTTGGAGAAGATGGAGACCACCCCGGCAGCGCCCCGCCGGAGTTTTCCCCCTCCAATCTGCAGCTCCAAGTCTTCTGTTTCGTGGTTTTGTGTTTCTGCGGCGCGCCTTTCCGAAGGGCATCACGGACTATTTTTATAGTCGTTTTTAGGTCAAGACGGAGGCTCGGGAAAAAAGATCGACGACAACGGAGCCTCGAGGCCCAGGTTGATGGGCCCACGCGGCCAAGGAATATGGCCGCGTGGGCCCACTCAACTTGGCCCTCGGGTCTCCGTTTGTTCGCTTCCTTCGCTCCCACGCTTTGTTCCTTCCAAAAACTGATCCCCGTAAATGATTAGGTCATTTGGACGTCGTTTGGGTCCCTGAAACATCAAAATATAGAAAATAGGGTTTTCTGCCTGTGTAGGGTTAATTCCAGAAAAATAGGGAAACAATGAAATATTCCCAAAATCAATATAAATCAATGATATAACCCTTATATGATGCAAATATGATTGAAATATAAGTAATATAATGCAAAGTTCATGTATGCATTTTACATGCATCAACATCCCCAAGCTTAACCTATACTCATCCTCGAGTATGAATGAAGGTGATAAAACTAACATGGACTTTGCATTTTAATATTATCAAATGATATCAAAGATGATTACTATTGCTACATAGAGTCAAATGATTCATTCTTCAAAGGAGTAGCAATATACAAGATAGATTATGAAGTGATATCAAATATTCAATGTAAGGATGTTCAATGATAATTCACAAAGTGTAACATAGAAGAAAGTCCTATGGACCAAATGTATGCATAATGAAAAGTAAAAACATCCTATAATGGTCATAGAGTATTCTTATAAATCTGAATATAAAAGGTGGACACTTTGGAAAGATATATAAATAAGTAGAGGTAAAACATGAATAAGTTTCATCTAGCTTCCAAATGCTTCTACTTAAGTTAATGTTTGCAATGTGGTATCCATTGGTGTGGAGCTCTCATTACCCCTATCATAGCATCTTGAATGGTTAAAGTTTAAAATGAAAACAAATATGAGTAGTGTGCTTGACAAAGTATGGGTTGAATGCCTCATGCCCCGTGAATACGAGTACCTACACCACGGTGTTACTCAACTCGGGCCACAAAGCAAGTTCAAGTTAAAGTCATTGTAAGTAATATAATAGCGTCATCAAGAGCGTCAACTGGGGTACCTCTTGCCTCAGGACATGGAAACTAGACCATGTCAAAATGACAAGATAAACAGACAATGAACAATCTCAGCATTCTTTTATTTACTATTTGTATACCTTTTTATTATGACGTGCATCACTGAATGTTCACTTTGGTGCGCTGTAAATTTCCACCATGAATGATGCATGGCTTAGGTTAGCGGCCCAGCCGTCTCTCTAGCCATTTATACAAACTCCTCAAACTTACTAAGTTTTCGCATTTATTTGGCACCATGATAAGCATCCATAAACAAAAGTACATGATATCAACTAAATATAATTAAGAGCACGTTGAAAGCTTGCCATGTGACAGCACATATGAGCTAACTCCCAACCAAGACTCTTGTCAAGCATACAACTTCATAATTTTAATCACAATGGTTCATGTTTATTAAGTGCAATAAAAGTAAAGTGTGCATCAAGTTCGTGAGAGCTTTTTAACCAACTTTCCCATAACAATCAGTAATATAAGCATTTTAATTTGGAAACATAGATAATACAATATAACATGATAAACATACTCGGAATAGCATTAAGCTAATAGGTAGATATGGTGGACTCACTGGAAAAACTTTGGTTGAAGGTGTTGGAAAACAAGTTTTTACTTGTTGGAATTTTTGGGTTAGCAAGAGGGAGAAAGTTGACCGTCTAAAAGCATGCATAAGTGTCCATAGAACTAACCAATCCATGTTAAACAAAGTAAAGTAACATTCAGCATCAAAACATGAATAAAAGATAGCTCTTGATAAAACACTTGCAAATTAATACTCATTAAAAAGCACATGAATCATGCAACTATATGTATCTTTTTGAATCAACTCAAACATCCCTTTCCCAATCTTTTTAATAGCATCCAACTTAATTCAACCCAAATTTCCAGTAGCTCTCTCATATATAAATGATAAGTGGCGGTCTCACAAATAAAAACCAAACCGAAATAACAAAAATGAAAGACGCTCCAAGTTTATGCGATAAAGTGCATTGATCGAAAAACAGAAGTTAGACGTGTGCAAACCGAGAGTGTGTTGGTCCAATGGGGTTGTCTTCACATCCCCAAGCTTATGGTCTTCACCATCCTTGGATAACTCTTGGTGCATCTCCTCTAATCCCTGTGAAAAAACTTCAAAACACCGCTTCTCCCATCTCTTTTCTGTGGGGCGACATTAGTAGTGATAGACAAATGAATTGCTTGCTGCATAAAATCCTTAAACAAAAATTCATATGAATGTCCAGAAAGTGTATAATGTTGTATTCCTACTTATAAACTCAATTGGATAAAAAAGATTCAAGTTAAAAGTTCAAAGAATGCATCAAACAAAATGGGACAGAATCTGTCCAGAAAAACAGCAGCAGCAAATCACAAATAAAAACAACCGGGTTGCCTCCCGTAAAACGATTTCTTTATAGCCATATAGCTAGGCTTACTTACTTGGTATCAAGATGGTTGGAGTGAGGTGGCTTGGCATCCCCAAGCTTAAATTCTTGTACTTATTTGACATATGTTGGGTAAGCCTAGGGGTAACATCCCCAAGCTTGAGTGTTTGTCCCTCTTGATCATTGTTCATCACCCTCAACTCTTCCACTTGAAAATTCTCTACACAAAACTCAACATAAAACTTGATTAGAGGGGTTAGTGTCTCCATAAATTAAATCCTCATAGGTACAGCAAAGACATATAATGAGTTGATTCTAAACATTAACTACTGTTACTAAGGTTATGTTTTGCTCTTTGATAAAAAAAACCACACAAAACATAGTAATGAGACTAATGTAAAATAAAAAACAGAATCTGTCAAAAACTGGACAGCCTGAAAGGAGCGAATTTTTAGAGGCACTTATGTTGCTCAAATCAGAAAACTTTGGACTAATGAAATGTGTAATAACAACTAAATATTGCTGTCGTAAAATATCAGGTCAAAATTCATCTTCTGTGATTTTTAACATTCTTCACAGTGAAGCTTAGGAATCTGTTTTCTAGACAGCAAATCACTATTGTTTGATCCTAGCTCTCAAATAGGACCATCATCTAAAGCATTATCATATAGAATATCTAAACCAAATTCCTCATCACTTTCAAAGCTATTATCAATAATAATATCATTTTGAATATGTTGATCATCATCAGAATCAGAATCAAAATAGCATGGTGAGTAAGGATATGGGCAATCATCTAATACCTTTTCCTCTTCTCTATATTCTTCTTGTTCCTGCAAGCCATTAGATCTCTCCTTGATAGCAACAAGATTGTTATAATATTCAAGGATATAGGTATTCTTACAAAAGAGTTTCAAGAGTTGTTCAAGTGTTGTAGCAAGTCTTGGTGTGAGGCTACGAGATTTATCTATATTAAACATAACTATCTCAAGAATTCCCATTACAATAGTAAATTCCTCGGCTGCCTTCATATCAGTGGTCATAATTTCATTATTATGGTAAGAGGCAATTATAGGCATACTCTCAAGCTTGCATTGAAAATTAAGATGCTTAGGATATTGATCTATGCAGCAAGATACATTATACCTATCACATAATCCATGGCCAATTACATTTAATGCTTCCATTATAAACCTTTTTTGATCAACATTAATTGATCCAACTATAGGGGGTTGCATAAGTACGTGACTCATACATTCCACGAACATAACAAATGAACTAAGTTTTTTGTGTTTTTCAAATAAGGAGAGTATAAACTAATACATAACTAAAAGTAAAGCTAATGAGAAACTCACAACCAAACAAGTTTAAAAGAACCTCCCCAATCTTAGATGATTGTAAGATATAAAACAAGATAAAATAAATCTAAAGTCTAGTGCACACAAGAATAGAAACTTAAGCGCTACGCTCCCGGCAACGGCGACAGAAAAGTACTTGATAACCCCCAAGAGCAGGGGATCACTGTAGCACCTCTCAATGTGGAAGTAGGGTATCGATCCGCAGGAGCAAGAAGGAAAAGTTATCGATTCCCTACAACTAAAGTGTCACAAGTTTTAGTTGATTATGCACTAAACAAGTTTAAAGAACAAGATGGTTGATTTAATGGATGGAAGTTTAATGTAACAAAACAAGAATGTAAAAGTGTCCCAATCCTCTTCAATGCAAGAGGACAAGACAAATGTTTTCTCTTATAGGAACAATGGACATGGGTTCCTGGGTTCACTCAATTCTCTCTCCCATCTATGGTGATTATCATGTTATAGATAAAAAGTACACACAATTGTCATGCTTTAATGGTAAACTTCTATGACGGCTACATGTCCTAAAACACATAGTTGAAAGAAAATAATCATTTCTGTTGCTAGGTCACCCTCGTATGGCTAGCGTGGTTTGTTGTCACTCCCACATCATACTTCTTCCTTTTTACCCCCAGATAAAGGATGTTGGGCTGTATTGTGTCACTCAATACATATGTCGTTGTCACATCGGCCATCCCGTACCTACATACATCATACTTCATAATGGACAATATTCTAAACACTAGTGCAATGATTCATATTTCGTGTGCATGACCACATCTCTCTCATCTATCTACACTTGGTGGTGTCAATCACCTCATGACATGGATAAACAAGGCATTATGCATAAATCGAACCATCACATGCATCATAGAATATCTCCAAAGTATGACAAGTCATAAAAGATCCAACACAACGGTAAATGCATAACAAATATCATCTCATACCACAATATCCACCATAGGAATTACATAGATAGATCCATACTTATGCAAGGCACATCATATGGACTTCAACAATGATCATACATAGAGAGATTAGATCAAGTTACCACCACAAACCCAAAGTCCAGGGGGTGGACTACTCCCCCTTCGTCATGGTGATGATGGGGGAGATGTTGGAGAAGATGGAGACCACCCCGGCAGCGCCCCGCCGGAGTTTTCCCCCTCCAATCTGCAGCTCCAGGTCTTCTGTTTCGTGGTTTTGTGTTTCTGCGGCGCGCCTTTCCGAAGGGCGTCGGGGACTATTTTTATAGTCGTTTTTAGGTCACGACGGAGGCTCGGGAAAAAAGATCGACGGCAACGGAGCCTCGAGGCCCAGGTTGATGGGTCCCACACGGCCAAGAAATCTGGCCGCGTGGGCCCACTCAACTTGGCCCTCGGGTCTCCGTTTGTTCGCTTCCTTCGCTCCCACGCTTTGTTCCTTCCAAAAACTGATCCCTGTAAATTATTAGGTCATTTGGACGTCGTTTGGGTCCCTGAAACATCAAAATATAGAAAATAGCGTTTTCTGCCTGTGCAGGGTTAATTCCAGAAAAATAGGGAAACAATGAAATATTCCCAAAATCAATATAAATCAATGATATAGCTCTTATATGATGCAAATATGATTGAAATATAAGTAATATAATGCAAAGTTCATGTATGCATTTTACATGCATCACTATGGATTTCGGCTTAGGCCTCCCACGCACTAAAACAAACAAAGATTCCATATTTGTCGTCATTGATCGTTTCTCTAAGATGGCACACTTCATACCTTGCAATAAGACCGACGATGCTTCACATATTGCCACTTTGTTTTTCAGGGAAATCGTCCATCTTCATGGAGTGCCCAAGACCATTGTGTCGGATCGAGACGTCAAGTTTGTGAGCTACTTTTGGAAGACTTTGATGGCCAAATTGGGAATCAAGCAACTTTTCTCCACCGCATACCACCCTCAAACCGATGACCAAACCGAAGCCCATCTACACTCCTTCGTGTGTTGATCAAGCCAAACTTGAAGAATTGGGAAGAGTGCATCCCACACGCCGAGTTTGCCTACAATCGAGCACTACACCGAGCAACAAAGAGAAGCCCATTCAAGATCGTTTATGGCTCCAACCCCTACACCGCATTGGACATGCTACCTCTTCCACTCCGTGAACAAGTTAACATGGACTTCGACAAGCGCGCCGCTTACATGAAGACACAAGAACCACGCTAGAGAAGCACAATGAAGCCCATGCTACGAAGATGAACAAGCACAAGCGCGCCATGATCTTTGAAGAAGGAGATCTTGTTTGGCTACACTTGCGAAAAGTGCGCTTCCCGGATGCAAGAAAGTCCAAGCTTCACCCTCGAGGAGACGGACCTTTCAAAGTTCTCAAGCGCATCAACAACAATGCTTACAAGATCAACATCTCCAACTCCAAGTACTTGGTCCATGACACATTCAACGTCACCGACCTATCGCCATAGTATGGGACATCAAGTGATGAGGATGACCAAGAGTCGAGGACGACTCTTTTCCAAGGGGGGGGGGGGGGGGAGATGATGTAGCCCAACCTACGACTCCTACAACAAGCGGTCCAATGACAAGAGCAAGAGTCAAAGCCATCCATACTAAGGTGAACTCACTCCTATCTATGTGTGATCTCGACACTCCTTTGAATGGGTTGCTACTTTATTCGGATACCTTGTGTGTGCTAAGGTACAAGCCTCATGAAGATACACCACCAGGTGATGAAGATGGACAAGTGTTGAGCCAAGCGGATGAAGATGAAGTGCAAGAAGTCCCAGGTCCCGGTACTACCGCCCAGACCGCCGGTACTACCGGAACCATCCGACCGGCACCACCGGAGCAGCTACCGCTGAAGCTCCGAAGCTCCTGGAGTCCGCCGGTACTATCGGTTAATTGACCGGCACTACCGGCGATGCGCGTTCAGCCTCTGGAGTCGGCCAGTACTACCGGTTAATTCACCGGTACTACCGGCCCTTGAGACGCACCGGTACTACCGGGGTGAACTCACCGGTACTACCGGACCTGCGCGAGCCTGTGTGCTGAGATGGCCCTTGAGCCATGTAATCCTAGCCACTCATCTACCTTTTCGCTTCTAGACTATAAATAGGTGCCTCCCACCTCAGATATAGGGTTAGACTGAGATTAGACTTGAGTTGAGCTTTGCTCCTATTCCACCCATGATGGTGTTGCCTCTTAGGAGATGAATCAAGGCCTCCCCATGTAGAGATGAACCAAGGCCACCCCTTGTGGAGAAGATCCCTCTAGTGGATTCCAAGACTCCTCATTGTAGTTGCGATTACTTGTCAATCATTCCTCTTGTGGTGACTTGATTGGACCGGTAGGATTGACCGGTGAGAGAAACAATCTTAAGAGTAAGGTGTGTATGGAGAAGGAGAATCGGGGGTTGCCCTTGGGGACTTGTTACTGGTTGACTTTTGCCGAATTATGCTTTGCTAGTTATCTTGTTGGTACCTTTTCCCCTTTTGTGTTCTTGTTGTTCTTCGTGTTCATCGCCGAATCCGACCCAAATCCGTGAAGATCGGGACCAACCCACATCAGGGGGGTATTTGTTTCATAGTATATCATTGTTTCGATGGTGTAATTGGTTTAAAGCGGGGCACTATTGTGCCTTCAGTCTAAAAAAGAAAGCCGAGAAGTCATTATCACTATTCTAAACTGAGTGCACTACAATGGTGAATTCGTAGGGGCCCAGATATCATAACTATCTACATGCTCGAGGTTCACGTTTATCTGAATAAAGTTAAAATTTACAAAGGTGGGCATATCATATAACATGGTTTCATGGTCACCATGTTCGGTCCCAGCCGGTACCAATCAAGATATTGGTCAGGGAATAATGGTTGTCCAAACCTTTGCAGGATTCGACCTTCTTATATTCCACGTGATGTAAGTTCAAAAAGCAAACAGAAAGTATTCCTCTTGAATCTTGATGCCATCGGCCGATTATAAAAACTGAATCCTTCAGAAGGTTAACTCTCCAGACTGAATTACTCCCCTGCCGGTGGCTCAGCTGTTGAATACTAGTAGTAAGTAGTAAGAACAAATCAATGTCGAAGCTACACTAGTAGAAAAAGGGGCAACAGTCTCGGTTGGTAAGGGGCTTTAGTCCCGGTTAGCCAACCGGGACTGCAAACCTGGGACTAAAGCCCCCCTTTAGTCCCGATTTGTTGCGAACCGGGACTAAGGCCCTCCCACGTGGCCACGGCCGAGCGCGTGGGGCTGGATACCTTTAGTCCCGGTTCGTAACACGAACCCGGACTAAAGGAATGTGTATTTTTTGTTTTCTTTTCGATTATTTTTCAGGGTTTAGGGTTTAGGAGGGGTTTAGGGTTTCAGATGTTTTCCATCGTACGGAGATCACGTCGAAGCGCCAAAAATCTTTTTCCATCGTACGGAGATCACGTCGATGCGCCAAAAATCGTTTTGGTACATATAAAGTACTGCATGAAGAGCACGTTGATGCATACATACAATTTGGTGTATATATCTACTTAATTACATGGATATCACTAGTACATGGAGGCATATTATTATTCGCTATAGTGGTACTCTCCGGTTTCAGGTATGACGTCCGCAAGGAGAAATCACGCCAATTCCTCCACAATTGCTTTTACGCGGTCCTCTGGTAGGAGCGCGTTCCGCTTCCTTTTCAACTTTAAAAGAAGGAGATCAAAATGAATACATCAGTTGTGTGTATATATATCAAATCATCGTAAAACAATTATGAATGAAACTCAACACAATTGATGGTAACAAAATAAAATTGTGAATAATGTTTACGTACATCTTTATTTCTTTGATTATTGAATCTCTCACTGATCCTCATGTGAATGTACTCGCAAACGTAGAATCCACATAAATTAGTCCCTTGTGGCTGTTGCAGGCACAACTGTACGAGAATAGAATTCAATCAAATAATAATCAAGCATGATAATGGTATTGAAACTAGAATTAAAGAGATGCGCGGAGTACTACTTACTTGGTTCACACAAAAACTCAGCTTCGGTTTCCATTGACCGACTTCTTCCTTGATGAACGATTGCCAAACGCTGCCTGACAAAGAAAATGAACAAATGAGTTATTAATTACTTGATATCAGGAAATGAATGAAAGAGGCCGATATAGTGCGATAAGAATTTAAATTACTCTTGGAGCATATCAACGCAGCTCTTGAATTCTTGAACATCTCTCCTTAATGAGTCAAAGACTTCAACTTCTCCAGCGTCAATTTTAATGACTAGAAGAATAAAGTGGAAGCTGCGCACATTTATATATACAGTCATGCATAACTCATCAATTACACTTAACACCGGGTGAGCATAATAGAATGTGTACAAGACAGTAACACTCACTTGAAGTTGTAAGGAAAAAGTATTTCTGCTTTGGTAGATTGTCGCTTAAAAAACCTTAGCAAATCCACCTTTGTGTCCTTGGGACACATTTGTATGGTGACTTCATGAATTTTATCCGGGTCAATGAACCCAATGTCCCAGATTCTATCCCTTTTGCATTCGAGAATCTTCATTCTGCATAATAGCGTACAAAAGATTATAGTGAGGATAATTACATACAATGAACAAGCTGAGCTAAAGAGATAAATTACAGAAATAAATCACTTACAGACAATAGCAACTGATGATAGCTTTGTCAAGGGCGTCTTGAATGAATAACTGAAAAAGTTCGGTAAACTCAACATGCACACCGTACTCTTGGAAATAGTGCTCTTCCTTAACTGCCACCATGATACCAATTTTCCCTTCCTTTGCGGCTTTCAAGTACCATGTATGCAACTGACGCATTTTTGTTGGTAGATACTTGACCTGCTTAGGTCTGACCAAAGACTCCCCGGCAACATATTTCCATGCTAGCTGACCAGACATGGGGAAACCAGTGTCTCCTATGCGTTGTTGAGCAACACTGAGACCAGTACTATTGTTGTGTACGTCCTTCTCGGAAAACACCTTGAGCGGGGGGACCGATTGTACATCCTGTTCTCCGAGCTGGGGAACTGTTTTCCCGCATTTCCGCTTCTCCGTCTGTGAGTGATGACGTGAAACACACGTTCGTTGGGAGACCCCAAGAGGAAGGTATGAAGCAGTGCAGCAGCAATTTTTTCCTCAGTAAGAAACCAAGGTTGTCAGATCCAGGAGGAGTAGGAGCACTTCAGAAGGTTGTTGGTGGCGTCGTTGCTCGATCACCAACGTGGAGCCTGCACACAACACAATCAAACTACTTTGCTCCAACGAAACAGGAAGGTTGTCAATCTTCCCGGCTTGGTGTAACAAAGGATTAAACGTATAGTGTGGAAAATAGTATTTAATTGCAGGAAGTAAAAGAGAACAATTGTTTGCAGTTGGTGGTTTTATCAGTGTAAAAGAATGGACCGGGGTCCGCAGTTCACTAGTGGTGTCTCTCCATAAAGATAAATAACATGTTGGGTAAACAAATTACAGCTGGGCAATTGATAAAATAGTGAGCGCATGACAATGCATATAAATGACAAGATGACTACCATGATATTTAATTGGGCATTACGACAAGATACATAGACCGTTATCCAACCACATCTATGACTAATAATCCACCGTCAGGTTAACATCCGTGTCCCCCGTTGGTATTAAGTTGCAAGCAACGGATAATCGCATTAAGTAATGTGCGTAATTTAAACAAATACATATGACCGTAGACATAGCATTGTTATGTTATCCATAGTGGCAACAGCACATCCACAACCTTAGACGTTGCTGTCACTCGTCCAGATTACTGGAGGCATGAACCCACTATCTAGCATAAATACCCCCTCTTGGAGTTACAAGCATCTACTTGGCCAAAGCATCTACTAGTAACGGAGAGCACGCAAGATCATAAATAACATATAACATAGATTAATAATCAACTTGATCATAGTATTCAATATTCATCGGATCTCAGCAAACACAACATGTAGCATTACAATAAGATGATCTTGATCATGTTAGGCAGCTCACAAGATCTAAACTTGATAGCATAAAGTGGAGAGACAACCATCTAGCTACTACTATGGACCCGTAATCCAAGGATGAACTACTCACGCATCACTCCGGAGGCAGGCATGGCGATGTAGAGCCCTCCGGTGATGATTCCCCTCTCCGGCAGGGTGCCGAGAAGAGCTTCAGAACCCTCCCGATCTAGGGTTGATGACGGCGGCGCCTCTGGAACTTTTCGTGGAATATGACTGGGTATTTAGGGTTTTCCAGACGGGAGGAATAAATAGGCGAAAGGGCGGCGTCGGAGGCCACCGAGGGGCCCACACCACCCTAGGGCGCGACAGGCAGGGGGGCCGTGCCCAGGCATGGTGTGGCCGCCTCCTGGCGCTTCTCCGTCTCTCCTTTGGACTCCGTGGACGTGTCGGTGAAATAGGGAACTTCGTTGATTTTCGTCCAATTCCGAGAATATTTCCTTAACAGCTTTTCTGAAATACAAAAACAGCAGAAAACATGAACTGGCACTGTGGCATCTTGTTAATAGGTTAGTCCCAGAAAATGTATAAAAATGATATGAAGTGTACGTAAAACATGTAACAATTGGTATAATATCAACATGGAACATCAAATTTTTTAGATACGTTTGAGACGTATTAGCATCACCAAGCTTAGTTCCTACTCGTCCTCGAGTAGGTAAACGATAAAACAAAATAATTTTTGAAGTGACATGCTACCATCATAATCTTGATCAAATAGTATTGTAAGGCACATGTAAATGAATGAAGTGATCCAAGTCAATGGTCTATAGTTTGCTACCAAATAGATAATGAGTAAACAACTGAATCATACAAGCAAAACTTTTCATGAATAATACTTTGGAGACATTGCATCCACAGGTTTACATAAGAGTTAACTCAAAAATCAATAGACTCTAGTAAAAGGTATTTAACCAACACAAATGAAGATTTAGTTTCAGCGTTTGCTTCAACTTTCAACATATTTATCTCATGGATATTGTCAACACAAAGCAATATAATAAATCCAATATGTAGCATATAACAATTGTTGTACCAAAGTTGACACTAGTGTTTGCTTGTGGAAGATAGAAAGAAGTAGGAAAACTGACTCAACATAAAAGTAAAAGAAAGGCCCTTCGCAGAGGGAAGCAGGGATTAAATCATGTGCTAGAGCTTTTTAGTTTTTGAAATCATATAGAGATTAAAAATTAAGTTTTGAGAGGTGTATGTTAATTGGTCAACGAATCAGTAGTGGAAAGTAATATGACCCCGGCCAAACAGACTTTTAAGAGCGGCTCCCATGAAGGACGTTATTTCTACCAGCAAGGCAGATCATCCCTCTTTTTCTCTTTGGTTTACACATGCAGATGTTTCACTGAGTATTCAGTTGACAAAATGTGAAGAGATTAAGCGGTTAAAGTTGTAATTAATTGGGACTGGGCACCCCGTTGCCAGCTCTTTTTGCAAAATTAATAGATAAGCAGATGTATATGCCGCTAGTCTGAAGTTAAAGTCTGCTTGACAAGTGACATAAAGACATCCACCACGTCCTCATGAGCTTGGTAAACATTGACACAAAAAGGAGTAGTAACAATTTTGAATAGTTTAAAGGTAGCACATGAAAAATTTACTTGGAATGGCAAGGAAATACCACATATAGGTAGTTATGGTGGACACAGATGGCATGGATTTTGGCTCAAGGATTTGGATGCACGAGAAGCATTCCCTCTCAGTACAGAGTTTAGGCTAGCAAGGTTATTTAAGCAAACAAAACTATCAACCGGTACACCAAGTTTTATATGACCAACATATTGCAAAAATTATAAGACTCCACACTGTCTTCCTTGTTAACCAAACTCTTGTACTAGAAAATATCTAGACCTTAGAGATACCACTCATGCAAACCAAATTTCAACAAGCTTTACGGTAGTTCTTCACTAATGGGCTTAACTTACATGATGCAAAAGTTTAATCATGACCTACTTGTTAACTCAAAACAATTGACAAGTATCAAATTATCCAAGTTAGTGATCTACAAGAGTATGTAAGTCTTTTCCATTATACCATTTACCACATGCAACATTTTCTTTTCCAACCAAACACCAATCAATTTATTTCAATAACTCTCCAAACAAGTATAAGTGAAGTAAGAGAGTACTTTCTTTAAAAGAACTAATAGCTCTGACAAGAGATACATGAAAACAAGAGCTAAAAGCTTAACAGCGCTAGATATGAATACTCAACAAGTATAAGTGAAGAATAGGAGTATTCTAATGAAAAAGCGGAGCGTGTCTCTCTCCCAATCTAGAATGATAGGATCCAATCAAGTTGATATCAGAAAATAAATAACATACTGAAAATAAAAGCACACAGACGCTCCAAGAACAGCACATATGATGTGAAAGAATTAAAATATAGTTTCACTAGAGATGACCTGATAATTTTGACGATAAAGAAGGGGATGCCTTGGGGATGTGGGATGCCTTGGGGATGTGGGATGCCTTGGGCATCCCCAAGCTTAGACGCTTGAGTCTTCTTGAAATATGCTGGGGAGATCCATGGGAGCCTCCACAAGCTTAAGCTCTTTACTCTTCTTGATCCTATTATATCACTCTTCTCTCTTGATCCTTGAAAACTTCCGCCACACCAAACTCAAAGTAAATCTCATTAGAGGGTTAGTGCATCAATCAAAAACTCACATGTTCTGTAAGGACGCAATATGACCGTTACTTTAAACATTAACTACTGCCAGTGATGTTATGTGAAGCTCTTCCACCCAAAAAAGAATTCCACCCAACACTAGTAAAAGAGAGAATGCAAAATAAAAGACATAATCTGTCTAAAACAGAACAGTCCGCAAAGACGAATTTTTTTGAGGCACTTACGTTGCTCAGATCGAAAAACTTTGAACTAACAAAAGATGCGTACATACATTAGGATTACGCACAAACATTTGCAGACTAAAATCACATTTCTATGAATTTATAATTTTCGTACAGCGAACAGCAAAAATCTGTTTCTACGCAGCAATCAAAATCT
This sequence comes from Poa pratensis, assembly GCA_947311845.1. Lineage (NCBI taxonomy): Eukaryota > Viridiplantae > Streptophyta > Magnoliopsida > Poales > Poaceae > Poa > Poa pratensis. The sequence continues at coordinate 29,430,027 of CAMZMU010000045.1, read as the reverse complement.
AGCATCATCTTATCATTAGAGACTCTTCTTGGCACAACAATACGAAAAAGTAAAATACAAAGGAGTTGCTACATAAGTAAACAAGTTCCTTGACTCAATAAAAAGAAAAATTCCAGAAATAAAAATAATGGGTTGCCTCCCATAAGCGCTTTTCTTTAACACGTTTTAGCTAGGCACAAAGTATGCATCAAGTATTACCAAGTGTAGAAGCATCAACAGAAAGGTTAGAAGTTTTCTCAATAATGCATTGTATCTTATCTATATCGGTTTCAGAAACTCCCCTTTCAATACTTTTAGGCACACTATTCTTATCAAATAGGTTTTCAGGAACAATCCAATCAAAATTCTTTTCTAGTGCCTCAAGCATTCCTACAAGCTTAAAAGGTATTGGTATTTTAACTTCCCCCTCATAATTGGCTTCATTAGTGTACTTAAGCCTATCTTTTTCCAGTTTCTCAAGTGTATTAGCAATATCAATAAAATAGCCAAGCATCTTATATCGAATAAAAACTTTTCTAGCCTCCCCAGCAACATCACCAAATTCTTTAAGAAGTGTTTCTAAAACAAAATCTTTCATTTCACCATCTTCCATATCATGAAGTTTAAGAAACATTTGCTGCATTATAGGATTAAGATTAACAAACCTAGCTTCCAACATGTGAACTAAAGAGGCTGCAGCAATTTCATAATTCGGGGCAAGTTCTACCAAGGACCTATCTTCAAAATCTTTAAGTCTACTGACATGACTAAAGAATTCTTCAATGTTATCTCTTCCAATGATAGACCCACTACCCACCGATATATCCTTTAAAGTAAACTTAGGGAGAAGCATGATGAAATAACAAAAACTAAAACGAAAATAAACTAGATGCAAGTAACTAATTTTTTTGTGTTTTTGATAATTTAAAGCAAACAAGATAAAATAAAAGTAAACTAAGCAAGACAAAAAACAAAGTAAAGAGATTGGAAGCCTGAGACTCCCCTTGCTGAAGTCTTCTATCTCCCCGACAACGGCGCAAGAAAAATATGCTTGATGACGTGAAACACACGTTCTTTGGGAGACCCCAAGAGGAAGGTATGAAGAAGTGCAGCAGCAAGTTTTCCCTCAGTAAGAAACCAAGGTTGTCAGATCCAGGAGGAGTAGGAGCACTTCAGAAGGTTGTTGGTGGCGCCGTTGCTCGATCACCAACGTGGAACCTGCACACAATACAATCAAACTACTTTGCCCCAATGAAACAGGAAGGTTGTCAATATTCCCGGCTTGCTGTAACAAAGGATTAAACGTATGGTGTGGAAAATAGTATTTAATTGCAGGAAGTAAAAGAGAACAATTGTTTGCAGTTGGTGGTTTTATCAGTGTAAAAGAATGGACCGGGGTCCACAGTTCACTAGTGGTGTCTCTCCATAAAGATAAATAACATGTTGGGTAAACAAATTACAGCTGGGCAATTGATAAAATAGTGAGCGCATGACAATGCATATAATTGACAAGATGACTACCATGATATTTAATTGGGCATTACGACAAGATACATAGACCGTTATCCAACCACATCTATGACTAATAATCCACCGTCAGGTTAACATCCGTGTCCCCCGTTGGTATTAAGTTGCAAGCAACGGATAATCGCATTAAGTAATGTGCGTAATGTAAACAAATACATATGACCGTAGACATAGCATTGTTATGTTATCCATAGTGGCAACAGCACATCCACAACCTTAGACGTTGCTGTCACTCGTCCAGATTACTGGAGGCATGAACCCACTATCTAGCATAAATACCCCTCTTAGAGTTACAAGCATCTACTTGGCTAAAGCATCTACTAGTAACGGAGAGCATGCAAGATTATAAATAACATGTAACATAGATTAATAATCAACTTGATCATAGTATTCAATATTTATCGGATCCCAGCAAACACAACATGTAGCATTACAATAAGATGATCTTGATCATGTTAGGCAGCTCACAAGATCTAAACATGATAGCATAAAGTGGTGAGACAACCATCTAGCTACTGCTATGGACCCGTAGTCCAAGGATGAAATACTCACGCATCACTCCGGAGGCAGGCATGGCGATGTAGAGCCCTCCGGTGATGATTCCCCTCTCCGGCAGGGTGCCGGGAAGAGCTTCAGAACCCTCCCGAGCTAGGGTTGACGACGGCGGCGCCTATGGAACTTTTCGTGGAATATGACTCTGGTATTTAGGGTTTTCCAGACGGGAGGAATAAATAGGCGAAAGGGCGGCGTCGGAGGCCACCCGAGGGGCCCACACCACCCTAGGGCGCGGCAGGCAGGGGGGCCACGCACAGGCATGGTGTGGCCGCCTCCTGGCGCTTCTCCGTCTCCCCTTTGGACTCCGTGGACGTGTCGGTGAAATAGGGATCTCCGTTGATTTTCGTCCAATTCCGAGAATATTTCCTTAATAGCTTTTCTGAAATACAAAAGCAGCAGAAATAGGAACTGGCACTGTGGCATCTTGTTAATAGGTTAGTCCCAGAAAATGTATAAAAATGATATGAAGTGTACGTAAAACATGTAACAATTGGTATAATATCAACATGGAACATAAAAAATTATAGATACGTTTGAGACGTATCAGTGAGCCATAAGACTTGTCAATAGAGCGCTCATAGTCTGTTGGCGGCTTTGGTGGAGGGTTCCATAAGTTTTTGATGGTGCGCTCAACGACCTCCGGAGGTAGTTTCTGCCTTGTGGCTCGGGCTGTTTCGGTGCAAAATGGGCTTTCACCTCGGCCTTCGAGATGGCGGCGGTTTCCTCGTCAGTCCTTTCCCAAGGTAACTTCTCAGGAGGCGGCAGTGTTTCCTCTTTCTAGCTTTCTTCTTAGGCGGCGAACCGGTGGGCTTCTTTAGCCACTTAGTGGGCGGAGACGGCTCACGCGGCGGAGACCGAGATGGACTTGCGCTGGGGTCCCTCTCGTGGAGAGGTAGACTTTGCTGAGGTGGACTCGCGCTAGGGTCCCTCCCGGGGAGACGTGGACTTTGCTGAGGTGGATTGCTACAAGGAGGAGTCCGTGGAGGGGTGGAGTATGCAAACACGATGTATTCCTTTTTCCATAGAATGATACCACCCTTGACTCCTCCCAGTGTCGTCTCCCCGTCACCTCCAGGTTTGTCAAGCTCCAGTGTCTGAAATCCCGGCAGAACTTCATCCACCCCGACACGAGCAAATCCAGCTGGAATCTGACTGCCATGGAAGTGTGCTCCAGGTTGGTTAGGTAAAGCATAGCCGACCGCCACCTTGAAGATATGTTCTTCATTGACTGATATAAATCACACATTGTCTTCTCCGTGATATCATCCACGGGGTAGCGAGCCATCGGTGCTTCATCCATCACTGCATCATGATCACCCAGGAGCACCATGGAACCCACGCTGCTTTTCCGCTGAGATGGGCCGACGTTATCATCATCGAATGCAGGATCTTCTTGTTGCTGCTCAGATGCCCTTTGCAACTTCATGACAATGCCCAACAATTTCTCGTGATTTTCTTCTAGCCGTTGGATCCGGTCTGCCTCCTTCTTCTTGTTTCTCTGACGGCTTCTATAAGTAGCAGCGCTCTCCGGAAACCCTTTATTCCACGGAACATCAGCGCCATAGCCTCGTGTTTGTCCTTTGTGTTCTTTATTCCCGAGGGCGAGTGTCAGCTCGTCGTTCTCTCTGTCGGGTTGAATGTTCCCTTTTGAACTTTGTCTATTGCGTCAACATGATTTGTGGTGACCTTTTTCATTTTTACTATATTTTTCTCCCTTGGAATAAGCTTCCCTGTCTCAGGGTTCAACGATGACCCATGCGCGTACAACCAGCGCTTGGACCTCCCGGGAAATTCCACTGTTTCTGGAGTGACCCCTTTAGCAATCAGGTCAGCGTCTCTTTTTTCCCACTTAGGCGCGGCAATCTTGTAGCCCCTGGCCCAAAAATATGGTGATATTCCTTTTTCGCAGCATTTATCTTATTTTTTTCCGACCTTTCCACAGCTAAAGACGATTCCTTGTACGGCTTAAATTCGGCCCAGTGATAATTTTGCTTCTCCAGTGGTCCAGTGAATGTTGGAGTTTCTTTGTTCTTCTGATATTTATCCCATGTTTTTTTCTTGAAGCTCTGGAATTGTGTGGCCATCTTCTTAAGAGCCCACTCCTTGACTTTCAACTTCATGTCATTTTCCAGATCTGGCGGTAGGTTGAAATGTGTCAAGAGTGAATTCCAAAGCTCATCTTTTACTCTTTGGTCAACAAAAGTAACTGCTCCATCGTCGTCTCCCTTTGGCTTATGCCATTCTCGAATGCTGATCGGGATGTTGTCCCTAACAAGAACTCCACACTGATTTACAATTTTTTTACGTTCACTGCGGGAGCAAGCGGTTCGCCATCTGCACCAACTTCCTCGATCGGGAACCTTTGATGTTCGCCCAACCTTTTGGTCGGGCCTCGTTGCCTTTTACCAGATTGGCTCGATCCGGAGGGCCTAGCAGATTGGCTCGATCCGGAGGGCTAAAAAAAAGATTCGTTAATACGTGCAATACAAATCAATTAATGCATCTAGTCATCAACAGAGGCTTAATATATATACCGCGCCGAATTTGTTACAAATTGTTCTAGCTCAACTCCATCTAGTGATCGGGAGGGCCCTTCGTCACTTGGTTCTTCAACTCCATCACCGTAGTCGTTGAAGAATTGTGAGGTATAATCATCTCCACATTCTTCACCGGCATCTTCTCCACCGTCATGAATTATATTCATCAATATTTGCTCTTTACCGTCGTCTCTGACGTGGACGTCCATAGCTTAACTACAAACCGAATATTCATCAACAATATTTCTTATAGACAATATTCACATGAATACACAAGAATAATACACAAGAAAAATTACATACTTAAAATACTACTCAAGATGCATTATTCTGAATTAAACAAATTTAAAATACATACTTAATATTTTTTTGCTAACACTAATTCTGAAAAAACTTGTCTTTTCCATCTATTCATCCAAATTGTCTTTTCAATCTATTTTCACAATAAAAAACTTACATATAAGCAAACTTCCTCGGGCGCTCGCCCTCAACATCACCAGGGTCATCTCGCCTGATCTTATACCGCAATGCACCGCATACCGGGCGTGCATTCAAATTATCGTACTTCTCACCGTGGTAGAGGATGCAGTCATTAATGCATGCATGTATCTTCTGCACCTCTAATCCTAGAGGGCAGACCAACTTCTTTGCTTCGTACGTACTGGGGGCAATTCGTTATCCTTTGGAAGCATCTTCTTAAATATTTTCAGCAACTTTTCAAATCCCTTGTCAGATACACTATTCTCTGTCTTCCATTGCAGCAATTCCAGTGTGGTACCAGCTTTTTCTGGCCATCTTCGCAATTTGGGTACAACAATTTTTGTGATCCTCTAACATGCGCTACAACTTCAACCTCTCGTTTTCAATTCCGCAGTTTATCTTTGCATCAAGAATGGCCCGACGAAGATCATCATCGGGCTCATCAACAATGGCTCTTCTTCAGCTTCGTCTTCCCCCATTGTAGTACCAGCGTGTTCAGGGAACATAGGATAGTTGTCATCATCCTCTTCTTCTTCATTGTCTTCCATTATAACCCCTCTTTCTCCGTGCTTGGTCCAACAATTATAGCCGGACATGAAACCGGACTGCAACAGGTGGTAGTGTAGAGTTTTTTAGGTAGAGTAATCCTGCGTATTCTTACAGACACTACATGGACAACAAATAAAACCATTCCGCTTGTTTGCCTCATCCACATGGAGAAACTTATGCAGGCCACTAATGAACTCGGGACTGCGTCGGTCACCGTACATCCATTGCCGGCTCATCTGCATTATATAAATATATCAAAAACCAATACACTAGCTACATCATGAATAGAGAACTGACCAAATTAATTAATACAAGTTCATCACATTAAAACCAAAGTAAAGTATTGACCAAATGTAATACATAGTTCTCATAAAACATACATTGAAACTAGCATACAACTATCTAAACAATTTAAATCCAACAACAAATGCGATCAAAATCGCAACTAAGCTAATTATTGAACCAACAGTATAATGATACAAAGCCTCTTTATTAATGGCATAATTTTCTAATCTTTCTAATCTTCAAGCGCATTGCATCCATCTTGATCTTGTGATCATCGACGACGTCGGCAAGATCGAACAGCAATTTCATCTTCTCTTCTTCACTTCTTTTCAATTTTTCTTTCAAATCATTGTTTTCTTTTTCAAATAAATTTAGCATCTCGACAAGAGGGTCGGTTGGAATTTCCGGTTCAACTACCTCCTAGATAAAAAAGTCTATGTCAAGTTGGTCAGCATAATTGTCATAAACACGAAATGAAACAAATAGTTATAAAAATATACCACATCCGAATCATAGACCGGACGAGGGCCGACGGAGACGGATATCAAAACCATGGCACTATACATATAAAAAACAATCATACAAGTAAGAAAATTATACAAATAATAACTATGCATGTAAATCGTACAAGTAAGATTTTTTAAAATAAAACATAAAAACAAGAGGCTCACCAAGGTGTGCCGGTGACTGGACGGCGCGGGCGATCGACGGCGGTGAGGACGGGGACGGAACTAAAACCCACAAATCATACTTTAATTTGAGCTCAAATTACATATAAAACAAATGAACTCCCTAATTTAGGCATTTCATCAAACACCTAGCTAGCACTAGAAAAATGAAATGAGCTAAACTAGCAATGAAATGAGCTAAAGTAGCAACGCCGGAAGAAAGGATGAAGTTGCTAACCCTTGGATAGATGGGGCGCCGCCAATCTTGACAAATGGTGGAAAAAAATGGGGATGAACTCGATCTTGGTAGAGGAAACAGAGTAGAAAATGGTGATGAACTCGAGCTCAAAAATGGAGATGGCTGGCTCGGGGTGGGAGATGATATAGGGAACACTTTAGTCCCGGTTCGCATCACGAATTGGTACTAAAACCGTACTAAAAGTCCATCTTTAGTACCGATTCGTGATGCGAACCGGGACTAAAGTGGGCTCGCGCTGGCCCCACCTCTGCGGCTGCCTGGCGCGACCCTTTAGTTCCGGTTCGTATCACGAACCGGGACTAAACGTCCCGTTCGAACCGGGACTGAGCCCGTGCGGCGTCCTAGAGGTTCGAACCGGGACTAATGATCACATTAGTCAGGGTTCGTAATGTGGCCGGAACTAAAGGGCCGAACCGAAGCCCATTTTTCTACTAGTCCTACGCAGAGTTGTTTCCGGCATTGTTAGGTAAGCACAGCTTGTGTTAATTTCTTTTCGTCTTGTATCGTATGTGCTAAGCGTCGGTCTGTGTCTTCAAAGAAGAGATATTTTGTCACATTATTGCTTCAGAAATAAAAGGTCAGAAAAGGTTTCAAGTTGATGTTTGTGTTGTACTACGTGTTTACATTTTTCTATTTACTGCAAGTAGCCGGCGGTGGTAGGGCGTGGCGTGCCGGCGAGGCCCATGGACGTGGACGTGCCAGCGGTCGGTGTGGCAGCGGCAGGGCAAACGGACGGAGCGGGTGGTGCGGAGAGCGGGACAGCAAAGAAGAAGAAGGTGTTCTGGATGAGGAACCCGAAGACGGGGTGCTAGATCCCTGAGAACCGGTTCGACGAGGTCGACGCCGTCGAGCTCCGGAACCAGCTGCTCCAACACACCTGATCTCCATGGAGGAATCAGCCGGTGCGTGGCACTCTGCAACGACGGAAATCATCATACTACAACTGAACTGACATAAAAGTCAGAAAGTATGCTGTGTGAACTTAATAACGAAGTGTAACTCGTATATGGTAATCTTAGTGAGGTATGAACCGAGCCTTTCCTTTCAGGCTTTCAGCATGGCATGGACAAAGCCCTCGGCAAGCTGAGGCCGTGGAGCCGGAAGCATCTTACCATGGCTGGTCTCTAGTGCTTGATAAAACAGTGCCCACATCGTGAGCCATATATTATCTCAAGCCCCTTCACATTTTGGTGGAGGTGCTGGACCCAATTCGACAAATAAACCGATATGATTATGTGGGGCCACGCTAGACCTCAAGCTATGTAACGAAACCGAGAGCACGAGTCAGGCTGGACGTGCAGACTGAGCTTTGGGCTCGGCCTGAGCTAGGCAGGCTCGGCCGAGTTCAGCTTGGCCCGTGATAAAAAAAGCCCGAGCCGAGCTCCCTTTGCTGGACCGCGGCGAGCTCGGGCCGAGCCAGACTTGGCTCGGTCCAGCCCGTTTGGCCCGCTAGTTTCCTTTTTTTTTACAAACTGCGACGAGAGAAATGGGCATGTATGGCTGCGTACTGGCCTTTTTTAGCATAGCAGAGACCAACAACAACCTCCAGTCATACATATCCTTCGCCGGGAAAGGGAAAAGCTTCTGTACGCATCGAGATTTAGGTCATGCGTCGCCGCCGCTGGAGATCGAAGCCGCCGCCGCCGCTGCAGGTCGCCGCCGCCGCCTCCTAGGCTCCTAGCCGCTTCGCCTCACCACTCTACGACCAGCGACCTGCTCCCTCGCACCACCACTCATCCATACAAGCTTGCCGAGCAGCCGTCGGCGTCGTGGTTCGCCGGCCGACCCCGGCGTCCAGTCTCCATCAATCTGGCGTTGGCTGCCCTCGCCGCCTTCAAGCTGTTGGTGCTTCCGCCGCCCGCACATCGCCGCCCACGAGTCATTTTCCTCCGCCTGACAGCGTCGGACCCACCTGTCGGTGACCTATGGTCAATTGGCTCGCCGAGCCGCACCGAGCTGCGCAATAGCTCAGGCCGAGCCTCCATTCCCAGCTCGCTGGGGCGACGAGCCGAGCCTGGCTAGGCCCGAAAGTGACGAGCTTTTAGTAGGCTCGGTCCAAGCCTGGACACGAGCCGGCTCATGTCCAGTCAGAAGCACGAGGTAGAGGCGTTCGAATCAGCTCGCTAGGCTCCCTCCGAAGAATCCGACATCACGAGCGTACCCTACCGAACACGCACTAAAGCTAATTAAATCTAATAATCATGCACGTGTAATACACATGTCGACTAATGCAAATGAAATATGATACAGAAAAATCATTATATTTTGTTGTCATGGCGAGTTGGTGACCCTTTTAACTCGTGAAGATCGACAAATTGATTTATTTGGTAGCTGCGACACCGGTAGTTTCAATATACCATTTTCCTATTAAATAAAAATTATCACCATGAATATTTGAGGTTCTTGCCAGTGTACCACGAGAAGTGTATGTTTGAGATACCATGGTACATGCACCAAGATATTGCCATTGGTGATCAATACTCATCGGGCTTGCATATACACATATCACTGCAGGAACACATGAAATGATTAAGATCCATTGTTACAAAATTGACTTAAATCATGTGTATGTACCATTTGTATTTGTGATGGTTTTCTTGCCATATGGGGTACATTGTGAACTCCGTAAGGAAGTCGCCGATGTTTGAGACACCTCTACACAATTAAGACCACTCCGGGTTGCAAAATTCTTTTGCTGGCGGCTATGCGTTGCCTCAATAGATAATCTATTTTTTTCTCGCCTGACAATCATGCATACCACCCTTGACCATTCTGATGTTTTTTATCCCGACGAATTCTTTACAATTGTTTTTATGGTCTAATCGGGGCACACTCACCAGACCGTGAATAAGACCCGCCCAGTTGATTCTCCATCTGTGATATCGCTGCAAGCAGACATGATATAATATTACAGTATTCCATCATTATAAAATTGACTCAAATCAGGTGTATGTACCGATTACAAAGTTTGCGATGATTGAGAAAATGTTAGGGGTCATTGTTTAAATAGTTGCTCTAGAGGGGGACTAACTTGAATAGATTGCTAGATATTGTCTCTCTACCTCCATTAGGAAAAATAATCCTAGCATAGCCACATGTAAAATGTTATCATACATTTCATACCCACTATATATGAGAATCACCCCTCGCGAGAAGGCAAGGTGGCTTCATCCCACAACCCTGATCTACCCTCCTTGAGAAAGAGAGTGAGAGAGAGAGAGCAAGGATGGGGAGGACTCCTCCCGTTAGTCGCCGACGGGAACCCCCACCGTTGTGCTGCTCGCCCAACGCCGTGCTTCTCCCTCTCCCCTCTCCCGTATGGCCGCATCCGCCACACGTCGGACCACACACCAACTCGTCGCCGGCCTTCGCACGCACGGAGCCGCACTCCTGCTGTAGCCCGCAACGCTAACACACCGCGCCTCGAGGTGCTTAGCTTCCTCGCCACGGGGATGTGGCCTCCGTCGTGCTGCAACCCCTCTCAACTCAGTCCGCACCCGAAGGGGTGTTTGTCGCGCCACTTCCCCATGTTTTACACCACTTCCCCTAGTGCCGCTCCCTTCTTTCTCCCCTTGTGTGCGTCGCTCCCTCCTTGAGTCATATTACTAGACTCTTCCCACCCGTCCGGGTCTAGAATCCTGACAGTCGGAGAGGCTGCCGCACCCCCTGCTCACGCTCACCGAGCTTCGCTCTGCCGACGAAAGGACGGGTTGCGCCCTACTGTCGGCACCACCCTCGTGTGTTTGGATCGGTCCACTCGCACCACGCTCCTCACGGAGTCTTGCTCGTTCACCCCTCCTCCCGTTGGAGGAAGCCATCACGACCACCTCTCTTGGGTCAAAGTTCCACTTCCCCCATCGAGGCAACAACAAGCAAGATCCCCTTGCGTGGGACCGAGATGAAGTGAAGTCGGGCGCTAAGGTCGAAAAGGGAATGTCCTGACTCCTATTATCAGGTATCACCAGGGGCGACGGTGCCCACACCCTGATTCGGAATACCCTTACCGCGTGGCAATTTGTGTCATCGACAAAAGTTTGCATTTTGCCATTGTAATCCTAAATCTCACATGGGCTACTCCGACGCATAACATAAACAATAAGCGAGTTACTTATTATAAGCAGGTCGTCCCTGATTCCTGCACATGAAAGAGCCTGTTTAATCTAAGATATGCATATACTCTACAAGAAGAATTAATAATTTTCAAATCTATGCACAAAATCGCTAACGAAACTCTCGGCCAAACGCTACTGAAACCCACCGGTGCGTCGGATGGAAAAAGGGACACGAATGGAAAGCCAGCGCTACGGATTCCCCAGGAGAGCCCCTTGTGGGCCCACCGCGACTTCCTCGTCTTCCGACCCCACTTGTCACCCTCACATGCCAACGACAAAACCACAAAAAATTAAGAAACATAATAACAGGAAAAAATAGAAAGAGGAATTAATTCCCTCCTCTCCCTTTCTCTCTATTCCCAGTTAGTCGCTCTCTTCCTCCTCCTCCGCCGATTCGTGAACCAAGAACTTCCATCTTTCGGCCCGCTTCCGATCGGATTCCCCGGCAGCGCCTGGACCAGACGCCGCCGCTAGAAGACCTCCCCATTGCATCGCGCGGCGCGCCGTCTCGTGTCGTGTGGCCCCGGCGGCGCCGGCGCCAATGCCCGGCGCGAGCAGCGCTGCCGCCCCGCCCCCGCCGCCTCGACGCGACATGGGCGCGGGGCACGACATCGGGTGCTGACTTCACGCTTTCTTGTCTTATAGGGAACCTGTTGGCCTGTTGGCGCGGAGGAATTATTGTCCCGCGCTCCGTGGCGGTGGTGGTGGCGGCGGCGGCGGCGGCTTCAACACGCGCCACCTGCCCGATCTTGGTTCTCTTGGAGGCCCGTCTGCGGATTCGTGTGCAATTCTTTGCCACGGCTCGGCTCGGGCGGTGCTAATTCGGACCGGTTCTGTACGAGGTATAGCCCCCGCCAACATTATTGATTCTGTATCGCCATTGCGTCGGAACACCAAAATCAGATTGTTTTCTTAAATTATATAAGGGCAGCGGGGCACGCCTTCCCTAGATTCTTAGTGCTGTATCTGAAAAAATTGGATACTTCAAATCTGTGGAATTTTCTCCTAAAAAAGAAAGGTGGAATTTTTCTAGGTGCTTATAGTGTTTTTTCTTTCGTATTGTTGACTTCTCGTATGCTCTTGCGTTAGAGAATGTATCTGTAGACAACTTGGTATCGACATTTTAAAACTGGAGGTAACTTACCATGTATAAGTAAATTACAGAATTTAAAGTCCGGTCATGCTCCTGCTATTTAGTCGATCGAGAAAATTCTTGGTTTTATTGCATGTGCAAACATTTTGTTGGTCGTGGGGGTATTATTATTTATTGTGTTAGGTATGTAGTACTACCTACAGGATCTTTGTTAGGAAAAGTCTGGCTTTATTAATTGAACAACAAATAGTCATTACACAAAATGTCTCAAATAAACCACGGAGCAACACCACGCTTGGACTCCACACGAGACATTACAGCCAGACTTAGCGAACACATGAGTGAACTAACTACCTACAAGATGTGCCATTGTGGCGTGATGTACATGCATATAAACACATAACTTTGACCACCATTTTCTATTGCAAGCAATATATATTACCTAATAATAAAATTATAATATTATGAAAATATTTTTGAGTAATCCAAATCATAATTTTCACCGTGATCTAATTATAAAATACTGTTGGTTGAAATTAATATAGTTTGACTGCATGCTTTCTTGGACAGAACTCTTTTCTTATCCAGGTACTATGTCATTTTGAGTGTCTTAATTTCTTAGTACATTTATGTTGCAGCAGATGAGGATGCAAGCATGAGGATTTCTTTGAGGCGGTACCATTGCAGCCACCCATGGAGGCCTCAGATAAAACTTTTGCTGATGTAGTTAAGCTTTTGACATCATGGCTGCCTCGCCGGTCCAAACCAGACAATGTCTCGAGAGACTTCTGGATGCCTGACCACAGTTGTCGAGTCTGTTATGACTGTGATGCACAGTTCACCATATTCAACCGCAGGCACCATTGCCGTCGTTGTGGGCGCATATTCTGTGGTAAGTGCACAACGAATTCTGTCCCAGTTTCAACTGGCCCTGATAAAAGTGACGATGAAGGGGACAGGATTCGTGTCTGCAACTTTTGCTTTAAGCAATGGGAGCAAGAGCAAATTGCTGCTGTCAAGCAGATGCTGCCAGTGCTCAGCCCTTCCCTGTCTGAGGCGAGTCTGTTCAGTACAAAGTCAACGATTACCCTTAATAGTGTTAGTACACTGGCTGGATCTTACTCTGCTGGAAATTATAAACATGTGGCTCGGGCTTCCAGCATTGGTCCTCCCCCTCCCAGTTTTCTCAAGACAAAGTTTCTCACAGTATGCAGGACAGCCATGTGCCTGAGAAAAGTATGTCCATAATTTCAAACAGAGATGGCTCTTCTTCTATTCAGTTTGGCTATTACACAAACAGGTATTCTGTATAAGACCTCATATCTTATAACGTTACTCAGTATAATTATAAATAGTACGTTTTTTCCTTAAATAACCTCTATATCATAATATGTTCTGCTTTTTTCCTTAAATACCTGGTTTATCTTCAGAAAAAGGAGTAAAACATCATTATATTTTGGTCTGAAAATTGAATCGTATTGATCTTGTTATGTGGGGTACTTGATTAATTAACAAGTTATGATGCTTTAAACGCCAGCTCTCATCATCGGACTTTCTTCCTCAGGAGTGATGATGAAGATGAAGAGTATGTTGCTTACCGCTCTGACAGGCAGGTGCAACATCAACAGCACAATAACCAATACTTCCGCTCAGATGATTTTGATGAGTTCAATGCAACGTACAATACAACGATATCAAAGTCCGTTGAAGAAAATGTAATTCCAAAGGAGTTATCCCCTTGTGCAGTTGACCACGGATTTCCCAGCATAATGACGGTCACCAAAGCGGAGGATGAACCAGAACTTGATAATAGCTCAGAGTGTGGGGCTGCATCGTCCATTTATGCTCTGGAAACTGCCGATACAAATTCAGTGGATTTTGAGAAGAATGACTATTTTTGGATTCCTCCTGAACCAGAAGATAAAGAACATGAGCTAGAAACTGATCTGTTTGACGACGATGATGAGGACGATGATCCTTTATCTGATGGTGGAAGGTGTTACCTTCAATCATCAAGTAGCTTTGGTAGTGGGGAGTTTCGAAGTAGAGATCGCTCGACTGAAGAACATAAGAAAGTCATGAAGAACGTTGTTGATGGACATTTCAGGGCTTTGATTTCTCAGCTGTTGCAGGTGGAGGATATTGCATTAGAGGAAGGTGATGACATGGGTTGGTTGGAGATTGTTACTTTGGTATCATGGGAAGCTGCAAACTTCCTCAGACCAGACACAAGCGAAACTGGTGGCATGGACCCTGGTGGATATGTCAAGGTTAAGTGTGTAGCAAGTGGACACCGCAGTGAAAGGTGAATTATCTCTTGTTTTTATACAATAGACCTACAATTGAGATCTTTGTTGACACTCATGAAACTCTATCTGTAATTTTTCCCCTCTTGGAGTCTACATCTAGTTAACGTGATCCAGTTGGTACTGTCAATTAACATAAGATGACTTTGATGCTACATCGAGACATTGTTTGAATAATATCTGAAGCATGTATCCATTTTCTTTCAGCGCTGTTGTAAAAGGAGTAGTCTGTAAGAAGAATGTTGCACATAGGCGTATGTCTTCCAGAATAGAAAAACCTCGTCTCCTTCTACTTGCCGGGGCTCTTGAGTATCATCGAGTTACGAATCAGCTGTCAAGTATTGACACGTTGCTCCAGCAGGTTCATGAACCTTTTCATGTTTGCTGTTATCACTCTTAAGCTTGCATTGGTCTTACATATATACATATTTCTATGATATGCACTATGCAGGAAACAGATCACCTTAAAATGGCAGTCGCGAAGATTGTAGCTCAAAAACCTAACCTCCTTTTGGTTGAGAATACAGTTTCTCGCTATGCTCAAGATCTGCTTCTAGAAAAGAACATATCACTGGTTTTAAATATCAAGGAAAACCTCTTGCAGCGTATTGCTCTCTGCACAGGTGCTCAGATAGTTCCTTCTATTGACCGCTTACCATCTGAGAAACTTGGTTATTGTGAGTTGTTTCATGTAGACAAACACATTGAACATTCTTTGACTTCGGATAATAAGACCAAGAAAATGCTGAAGACCATGATGTTTTTTGAAGGATGCGCAAAGCCATTGGGATGCACTGTAAGTGATATAACTACTTCCTTTTATTTCTTCTAGGACAGCTGGGCTCCAAAAGTGCATGTAGTATATATTTTACAGAAAGAGACATAATGCTACTTAGGGATTAGTGTGATCGTAACAGTAACTTGTTAGCTTATCTCCCTTGCTTATGAATGTATTGCAAACCGAAAGATTTTAAAAGATTAACTTATTTTTCTTTAAAAAAGATTGACTTATTTGAGATGGTGGCTTGCAGAACTTTTTATTTCTTTTTCCAGCAAGATACGATAAAATGTCTGTACAATTTTTTCCTGTCATCCCCCAGTTTGTCTGCATAAAACATAATGTCTCCCTGAAAAATATCTTCTTGGCCTATATAACCTGCAGGTTCTGCTGAAAGGTGGTAGCATGGATCAGCTAAAGAGAATTAAGCATGTGGTCCAGTATGGCATATTTGCAGCATATCACCTGGCCTTAGAAACATCTTTCCTTGCAGATGAAGGTGCCAGCCTGCAAGAACTTCCCCTAAGGTCTCCATTGACTGTAACCTTACCAGATAAGAGATCTACCGCAGACTACTCTATTTCAACCGTGCCAGGTTTCACAATTAGTGCTTCCAACAACCAACAGGCAACTGATAGTTTTGAGCACCTTGACACGGACTCTGTTATATCAGCTGACCCAAGTGGAATAGCTGTGGTTGAACCACCACTAGACAATGATTACCTTACTTCTCAAAAGGCTAACCCTCGTTCTTTTGAACCTTTGTGCACCAATGGTTGTAATTTCAACAACAGAATGGTGATAAACTAGAGAAGGTGTCAACTGCAGTTTCCGTATCCATGTCTTCAATAGCTACATCTGATGTTCTCGCGGACCATTCACATATATACTCTACTGTAGAGAAAAGGTGTGTATATTCTGGTGATTACTATGAGGATTATTCAACTAGTTCAGACGGTAAGATAGTGAGAGCAGATTCAATCAACTCTAATCATCATCAAGGGACGCCTGTGGTCAGCACAAATATAACTAATTATTCTAATCTCAAGGAGCCACTAGAGGGTTCAAGTGCTTTGCCTAATGTCAGAGTCATGAACACTAACAGTTTGTTGGTAGTGCAACCAGTGTCTACTCCTGCGGTACAAAATCAAGAAACCAGTCAAGGACATGACATCACATCAAATAGGGAAGAAGTTGTGTCTTCTGACCATCAGAGCATCTTAGTCTCTTTGTCCATACGTTGTGTATGGAAAAGATCTATTTGTGAGCGAGCACACCTGTTACGCATCAAGTATTATGGTAACGCTGACAAGCCCCTAGGAAGGTTTTTGCGTGACACCCTATTTGACCAGGTTTTTATCATTTCCTTTGTATTTCCTGCACGTGTAATTTCATGAACTTCTTCCTTCCCATTCTTCACATGTATCACAGTAGTCAATGATTTATACAGGATTACAAGTGCAAATCATGTGATAAGCCACCTGAAGCTCATGTCCATTGCTACACTCATCGCCAGGGTAGTCTAACAATATCAGTTAGAAAACATACGGATGTTGTTTTGCCAGGAGAAAGGGATGGGAGAATTTGGATGTGGCACAGGTGTCTGAAGTGCCCTCGGAGTGATGGATTTCCACCAGCGACTCCTAGGATTGTCATGTCTGATGCTGCTTGGGGTTTGTCACTTGGTAAATTTTTGGAGCTTAGCTTTTCAAATCATGCAGCTGCAAGTAGGGTAGCCAGTTGTGGTCATTCTCTCCACAGGGACTGCCTTCGATTCTATGGGTAAGCTGTTTTCAGATGTTAACCTTTCCTAACTGAATTATTCTTAGTTCATTTTCATAGTAAGTATGGAGTAGGCACCCTGGAAGACTGGCCATAAAACTCATATTGAATAATAAAAGATTGGGCATTTTGGTGTCTAATGTTCTGCTTTTGTATATAGGTTGGGAAAAATGGTGGCTTGCTTACGATACGCACCTATTAATGTTCATTCAGTCCATGTACCACCTCATAAGCTTTATTTTACTCACCAGCCTTTGGAGTGGATACAGAAAGAAGTAAACGAGGTATGTATCATACAGCAATAGCAGGCTTGGTTTGCATAAAATTGAGTCTTCTTCAGCCTTTGTGAAGCATGTTAAAATTCTCTTCAATTTTTAGGAGTTTGCTATTAAAGAACTGCTTTGGTTGTCACCTCAATGGCTAACATTTCATCAAATTTGACAGGTTATTGACCGGGCAAAGGTTCTCTTTGATGAAATATCACGTACTTTACACCTGATCTCTGAGAAAAAGGCTCACATCAGTTCTCTTAGCGTGGAATGTACCAATTATATTGCTGAACTTGAGGGCATGTTTCGGAAGGAAAAGTTAGAATTTGAGGTGCGCTGCCTTTTGGTACTGCTTTCTTATACCATACCCATTAAAGTAGAGCTTAAACTTGTAATTTCAACTCGGAAAAAGGCACACCACTTGACAGCTCCAAGGGCGTGGACTTGTGGCACATATGGCTTGAACTGTACCACATGTGCATACAGGGCTGAGAAAACCTGCCATCTGTTGACGTACAACTCAGCAAAATATATGACTGACAAGTGAAACCCCAACTCATTTTGTTTTCTAGAGAATGAAGCCTAGCTCATTTCCCTCTGTTATTGTGTCAGCAATCAGGATAGATTATTGTTTCAACCTTCCTGTCTGCAGACGCAAATATGAATCTTTTGGATAATGGTATATTTGGAACTACAAATATGACTACTTAACTAGTAAGCTTGAGATTTAGTCATAAACATTCTGCATAGCTAGTGATAACAAACACAAAAGGTTGCTACCATGTCAGCCCTCTTGGTGTAGGCATGAAATCAACTAGAAAATTTCCGGAACTTCTGCGAAACTGGTCCTTGAAATGATTTTAGCACCATAAAAAATTCAACTCCATTCCTTTAGTCCTGCATGTATTCACTGTTTATGGGGTAGCCGATTGATTTCTTATTTTACTCATTAGGGATGTCTGAATAAAGTTTTGAAAAAGGAAGTGCCAAAGTGTCAACCAGACATTCTTGAGATTAATAGGCTGAGGAGGCAGTTACTCTTCCATTCATACTTGTGGGATCAAAGGCTGATATTTGCTGCAAGATCAGACAGAAATCGTCATGAACTATCTAACATCAAGCCAGGTGATAAGAGACAATCTATTCTGTGGATAGTGTTGCTGAGCCAAATGCCACAGATCAGCCTCATAGTCTTAATAGTGGCACTGGGGCTGCTAATAAGGATGGTAAATATGTTGAAAATCTTCAGGTGAGCATTTGCAGACAGAATTTTAGTGGAGTTCCTCCAAGTAATAGCTATTGCAATCTTGACGAGCGAATACTTACAAGTGAGCCGGATTTCCTCCAAAGAAACATCCAAACACCTCTGTATAGCAGCGTTAGTGTGAACGCGGATTCAGTCCATTTGGAGTCTGATCTTGTTGCTCGACGCACCCTTTCAGAAGGGCAGTTTCCCAGTATGTTAGATGTGTCTAATGCACTTGATGCAAAATGGACTGGTGAAAATGACCCTGTTACTAGCAAGGTAGCAGTGCCAGATTCTACGGCATCGTCAGAGGACTCAGAAGAACACATCAGTGATACTACACCTTCGTATGCCTCTCTATTGCTAAACAAGCTAGGGGATAGTGCAGAGGACCCTTCCAATTGGATAGGGATGCCTTTCTTACAATTGTACCGTTCTCTTAACAAGCAGTGGAGTCGCTCCAAAAGGTTTGATGCGCTCATTGAATATACACCTGTTTATATTTCTTTCTTAAGGGCGGTGGAGCGCCAGATTGGGCCCAAATTTCTCTTTCCAATAGGCATCAATGACACTGTAGTTGGAGTATTTGATGATGAACCTACTAGCATCATCTCGTATGCACTTGCCTCTCATGAATACCATCTTCAGCTGTCAGATGAGCTGGAAAGAGAAGCAACAGACACTTCACTCCCACTCAGTGATTCCAGATGTGTCTCGTTAGCTGAATCAATAGATGAAACTACTTCTGAACTTCTAAGAAGTGTTGTGTCAACAGAGGACAATATTCGCTCCATTCCAGGAAGCAAGAACCCATCCACTTCGGATCCATTTGTGTATGGTAAAGTAACTCACATAAAGGTAAATTTTGGAGATGAGGGTCCTCTAGAACAAGTGAAGTACACTGTGATTTGTTACTATGCAAAACAGTTCGATGCGTTGAGGAGAATATGCTGTCCATCAGAGCGTGATTTTGTCAACTCGCTAAGTCGCTGCAAGAAATGGGGTGCTCAAGGAGGCAAGAGCAATGTTTTCTTTGCAAAATCACTGGATGATAGGTTCATCATTAAGCAGGTTACCAAAACGGAATTGGAATCTTTCATGAAATTTGCTCCGGACTATTTCAAATATCTGTCGGAGTCAATTGTCACAGGCAGTCCTACTTGCATTGCAAAAATTCTTGGTATTTATCAGGTAATTTCCATTGATGTTTGCTGCAAGTATTCCTTTGTACTTTTGCACTGTCTGCACAATAAAATTTATGTGCTGTGCTCGTGTGTACTTTTCCAGTGGTCATGTTACCATAGTTTAGGTGACATCATTTAATTATGGATTTCTTATATTGGAAAAACCTATATTTATTTGTGATCTTTATTGATTGTGGTGAATATTCCACTTATACTAGTACTCTTTTTTAGATAATTATTAAAAAATGGATCCAAGGGAGAAGAACTATCGCTCCATAGATGTATACCGTTGTTATTCACGTAGTAATATTTTCCAAACTTACGGGTGGTTGGCCACGTAGAAAATGACCTCTACATTTTGCATTGGAAGTAATGTCATACTCCCTCCGTTCCTTGTTATAAGGTGTATAGTTTTTCCTGAAAAGTCATACTTGACTATATTTGATCGGGATTTTAGAAAATATTATTAGCAATTACAATATCAAATCAGTACCATTAGATTCATCATGAAATATATTTTCCTATTATATTTCTTAGTATTTCAAATATTGATTTTTTTTCTAAAATCCTGGTCAAAGTTAGTCAAGTTTGACTTTTCAGGAAAAACTATACACCTTATAACAAGGAACGGAGGGAGTACTATATTATAATGCTTTGATAACATTGTACTGTTTAAAAAGTAGTGGCCCAAGCTATATTTTCTTCGGAACAATACAATGGCATCCGTTTATGAGTGGCATAAATAACTAAATAGTTATAAATTACTTATTTAGTTTTGTTTCTGTCACACGTGATGCTATGTGGGACTGCCAGAATAAGCGTTACGCACTTCATCGCAAGACTTAGGGCCAGCAGCAGTCGAGGCTTAGCCTCTGATCTTATAGTTTCCTTGTTTATCAAGTTATTTGGTTTCCAAAGGTAGACAAGATAGAGTTTGTTAAAGATAGGAAAGCATTAAAACTTTGGGAAGGTTTGAACTGACTTCAGGATCAAGCTAAGTAGCCCCTATATGAAGGTAATCCGTGTAAGCAGTGACGAATTCAGGAAATTTAACTTTGGGTGTTCAAATTTCAACCAACACAAAACATAAAGGTGATAAACTGTAAATGGTCCATGCTTTTAGAATAAGCTGAAAAACTGCAAATGGCCCCTCTTCGTCTCTTTTTTCTGCTGCGCTCTCCATCTTCATACCCACCGCTGCCTTCTGTCCACCGCTAGATGCCGCCCTCTCTGGCTTGCCTACACCCCCGTTGTCGTCTCGGCCTTCTTGCCCTCCTCTACTTGGCCTGGCGCCGGTGGCATCGGAGACATGGGGCGCCGCCTCGCTGCTTGATTTCAGGGCGTTGGTCCCTGCTCTTTTTGTTAGCATAGCCTGGTCGCTGCATTGCTACTTTGGACATGGCCACCATAGTGGCTCTTTGTCAGGCCCTGCTCATTGCTAGTTCGAGGTTTCAGCTAGATCGGGATGAGAAACGCGACGTATACATGCAAAGAAATACGACAAGTTATACATATAAAAAAATAGCAGAAAATTTTGAGTGTACATCTGTACACTCATGACCCACTATGGATCCGTCCATGCGTGTAAGCCTAGAGGCATCAATCAATTAATCAACCCAGAAAAAGAGGCTTTACCTACACCAAACCCTACCTCGCCTACTACTGCGCCATGGTGCAGCCACCACACACGAAGGAGCTTAGGTCGTGACGTTACTTGGTTAGAAAATCATCTTGCACCTGTAAAATATACACATATCGATACTATACAGAAAAATAGCATTATGACTCATGAGATACAGCTTCAAATACTTCCTTTTTAAAATATTAATTCTCAGTAAGCAGTAAGTTAATTTTATCCAAGTCATCCATTGAGTGATTTAGTAACCTGAAAGTGATCCTGATAGTTGGACTCAAACTTATCCGGTATGTAATTCAACAGCAATGACCTTCGTATTATTCAAATGGTTGACATAATCGTCTCATTGTGCATCCAAATCTTGTCACGACGCCGCTTGGGCTTTTCAGTGCGGAATTTTGATTTATAAGCTTAATCTTCAGAAGTGTTTTTTTAGATCTCTTACTTAATATTACCCTTTGAGAATGAATAGGTTAAGAGCCTGAAAGTGGAAAGGAGGTGAAGATGGATGTTTTGGTAATGGAAAATCTTTTATTCGAACGTCGTGTGACAAGATTATATGATTTGAAGGGCTCAACACGATCAAGATATAACCCTGATTCGAATGGTAGCGATAAAGTACTTCTTGATGAGAACTTACTTGAAGTGATGCCAACATCCCCTATTTTTGTCGGGAATAAGGCAAAGCGGCTTCTGGAGAGAGCTGTTTGGAATGATACTGCATTCCTTGCTGTAAGTACTGACTTACCTGCATATTGCTTGACATATATTGTGTCCTCTATAATCTTTATCATATAGTCTACCTATGTTGTATATCTGCTGCGAGCTGCGATCTTTCTACCACCATGAGGATGTATTGAACTATTATTATTTTCTTTCAAAAAGAAAATTTGTACTTGTTACTCATAGGTCAATCATACTAATGCCAAAATATATATATTTAGTTGCACCAGAGGTTACCTCCAGCTCTTTTGATGTAAGACTAGGTTGAATTACCAGTCTGTCATACTAGCTCATATTGTAGGTCATATTGACACACTCTTAAAAGGTAAGACTTTGACCATCAGTTTGAATGAAAATATGTTGGTTTCAATAAAACTAAAGTATATTTCATGAAAGATCCACTAACAGAAATGCGGTGTTGGTATTTTTTTCTATAGTGATGATCAAACCTATAAATGTTTGCTCAGATTCTAAGACGAAAAATGTATTATTATTGTAAGTCATTAATTTTGCTGCGGTAGATATAAACATATCAAGTATGCAAGTTACCGATATCTTGTCAGAGACGTATCCATGCCATATAGGCCAGAGCCGTATATGATGCTAATGATAGTTTACCCTTTACTTCGCAAAATAGACTCAGCATGTCTAGCATGTACTGCTATGTACTTATCTTCAGGATACAATCGATAATTGGAACGTACAAGCCAGTTAGTATTTTATTTTCCTTGGTGTCCTATTCTTTCACTCTGTTATTATTAATGTATTACTCAATTCTCAATATTCGTAACTGAAGCCTACTATAATCTAGGTTCTCAACTGATGCCTTTAGAAATATGTAGAAATATGGAAACTCTATAACATGATATCTAAAACTGAATATCATAATAACAAATAGGGGTGGTCTGATATAATATGTGCTTACAACTAGTGCCTCGTCTAAGAAATTTGTAAATTAAACTTGTTATACATGCTGTTGTGGGCTAGAACTCTGAATGAGTTAATACAGCATGCTTTTGATCGTAGAGTAAACAAGTACAGTTTCTTATAGAAACATTGGTGATTTTGTTGCAGTCCATCGACGTAATGGATTACTCTTTACTTGTTGGTGTTGATGAGAAAAAGCATGAACTTGTTATGGGGATCATAGATTTCATGAGGCAATATACGTGGGACAAACATCTGGAGACATGGGTGAAAGCTTCAGGAATACTAGGAGGACCAAAGAATGTATCACCAACTGTAATTTCCCCAAAGCAGTACAAGAAGCGTTTCAGGAAAGCCATGTCAGCCTACTTTCTTGTTGTCCCAGATCAGTGGTCGCCTCCAGCAATTATCCCCAGCAATCAGGTATCTGAAAGTGGCCAAGATAGCGATCAATTTATCCCCACGGCATGATCAGGCATGCTGGATAGGGAAAATTCACGGGAGTAATATTGTCGAAGAAATCCTTTTTATGACGTACATAGATTTTCATTCATTGCAATTTTGCCAATTATTTTTTATCTGCCCCATTTATCGAGTGTCTTTCTTCCTTCTTTTTTCTTTGGAAGATCAAGATGTACAAAATCTAGCTGCAGTTTTCAAATGTTATAGATAGAAAATTAACAAGTGTATAGGAGTGTATAAACGAGTCTAGTGCATTGAGGTGTCATACCTTGTAGAAAAAATAGAATCATTTTGTTGCTGTTGCAAACATTTTTTTCCTCATGTACGTTTGAATGTATGTTATTGCGTACCTTTCTAGTAGGAGACTGTAGAAACAACATGTTGGACAAGAAATGGAGTGCAATTTTGTATGTGGTGTTTCTGGGAATTTGATGTACAAAAAATGGCCTTGACATGTGAGGGTGCAAATATTTTCTAATTTACAATGGCTGTAATGTGCAAACTTGTCAGTGTAGAGTTTCTGGCGATATAGTGGTTTGCCACTGATTATAGATACAGGATTACATATGAGTGAACACATCGACTGAAGGCCAATACTAGCGCTTGAATGCTGCTTAGTATAGCAGAAAAAACAACTTTGGAGTCAAACTATTGGATCACCAGCGGTCAGTCTGTCCTGACAGACAGACGTATGCGGCGGTTGGTCCATGACAGACCGGCTGAGTCACCTCTGTCAATGGCTTTAGGCAGCAGCCATCTCATCGCCAGCGAACAATAGCAGTACTACCACCACTCGCGGGGTAGCTTCAGATGGTCTATCGAGGACTCGAGGTTGCTCTCTGGCTGTGCAACTTTAAAATCTCATCCCCTAATATCTTGCCCTGTTTCTCAACTTTGACAATATTAATTGGACGAATTAGAAGATGTAGAAATAGATGAAAAATAATACATGATTGAGGCATAGAAACGTGGATTGGACTTTCAGAAAAAAAATCTACTTTCAACACCTCTTGCAATTCCTGTGTAATTGAGAGCATAGGAGTGCATTCCATTGGGTTGATTTTGAGAACCTCAATCCTTTGGTCCAGATGATTCTCGTGGGAACACTCATATGAAAACGACACGATTAGATACCTAAGATGTCTCCAACGGGCCGACGCAAATGGTACACAAGGGAGGCGGACCGAAAACACGACCCAACGTGCCGACGCAAAACTGTCGCCGGTCCGTTTTCGGTCCGCCGCGCGTCCGCCTCGACGCATTCCTGACCCAAATCTGGGCCAGGTTTGCGTCCATGCGGACAGCGACGGACTGACCGCGTGCCCGTGTGGTGTCCTCCCCTGGCCCACCTGGCAGCGACACAGGCACCGGTCGCTCTCCCCACCTGCCGGTCCTTTTTAATGCAAGGGCCCGTGGATAGGTGATGTAGCCCAACCTACGGCTCCTACAACAAGTGGTCCAATGACAAGAGCAAGGGTCAAAGCCCTCCATGATAAGGTGAATTCGCTCCTATTTATGTGTCATCTCGACACTCCCTTGAATGGTTTGCTACTTCATTTGGATACCTTGTGCATACTCAGGAACAACCTTCATGAAGATCTCCAAGGAAGTGTTGAAGATGGCCAAGAGGATGTTGCTGTTGAAGAGACAGCAGAACAGCGGTACTACCGCCCGCATGACCGGTACTACCGCCAGGCACCTGGAGCTCCAGCTGAAGCTGCCGAAACCTCAGGCAGCGGTACTACCGCCGCCACACAGCGGTACTACCGCTGAGCCCAGGTCCGGTACTACCGCCGAGACTACCGCCAAGCAACCGTCAACTCCAAAATGCTCTATGATGTCGCATCGGTACCTCCCGGGTGCCTACCACGTACTACCGCCAGCAAGATGCATTTTAATTCCGAGCGTCGCCACGGTACTACCGCCGGTGCCAGCGGTACTACCGCCCCCTCCCAGGAGCGGTACTATCGCCGCCTCCAGCCGGTACTACCGCTATGCGCTCCAGAATTTTGGGCTGAAGCCAATGTAAACCTCCCCCAACTACTCTTTCGTCCACTAGACTATAAATAGCTCTTTCTCTGCCTAGGGTTAAGTTAGACTGAGATTAGACTTGAGTTGAGCTTTGCTCCTTTTCCACCCATGATGGTGTTGCCTCCTATGGAGATGAATCAAGGCCTCCCCTTGTGGAGATGAATCAAGACCTCCGCTTGTGGAGAAGATCCCCTTGTGGATTCAAGACCTTCTTCTTGTAGTTGAGATTACTTGCCAATCTTTTCTCTTTGGGGGATTATATTGGACCGGTTGGATTGACCGGTAAGAGGAACAATCCTTAGAGTAAGGTTGGCTTGGAGATTGAGAATCGGGGAATACCCTTGGGGATTTGTTACCGATTGATTTCGTCCGTGTTTGCTTTGCTATTTATCTCCCTTGT